>JAVLVB010000040.1:162048-205735 GCA_032876305.1 Orestias chungarensis
TGTGTGTGTGTGTGTGTGTGTGTGTGTGTGTGTGTGTGTGTGTGTGTGTGTGTGTGTGTGTGTGTGTGTGTGTGTGTGTGTGTGTGTGTGTGTGCAGAGCAAAGCAGAGCAGAGCAGAGAGAGAAACTGAACAAATGTGTGCTCGGGGTTCGTACAGTCCAGTTTGGGCGGCGGGAAGTTGTACAATAGGTGTGTATGTCATGGCTGCACTGTATCCACCAGAGGGCCTCCTAACTCGCCACATAAACATGATAAACCATTTAATGGGACACTTGAAAATCACATTTGCATTTACATTCTTCTCTTAGTAGAAGTCATTTACTAAATATGATTATGTCTTTATTTTTGTCATAACAAATCCCAGATAGTTAAAACTCCACTTCGGATTTGTCTTTTTCAAAGCTTTGTCTCGTATTCATCTGGGTCCGAGCAAGTTGTGGGGTGATTAAGCCGCAGGGGGTGTGTGTTAGAGGTGGTGGTTGGGGGGCAGGAGTTGTGAAAGTCAGTCGCCAGCATAGCAAAGGAGTCAAGTGTCTCTTGTGTCTTTTCACGGTGAATGATGGCTTTGACAGTTTGCCAAAAGAGCAATGGGAGAGAAGGTCAGAGGGCCATGCTTTGAGTTGGATGGGGCGAGGGGGATAGGAGCAACGCCGCAGGTTTGTAATGATGCGTGCTGTCCTTTTGGCCTGATGAGTTTTCATGCAAGCATATCTATGTGTGTGTGTGCGTGCATGTGGGTTTTCATTTTTATTTTTTTTAAGGCAGCTGAACCCCTGTGGTCAGATCAGTCAGGAGAGTACAATAGATGCCGATGCGTCTGTGTGTGTTTGTGTGTGTATATACGTTCAGTAGAGCAAAATTCTCCTGATTCCTACTCTGGTTATACATCCACGACAGAATGCCAGAAGTCGTTCTGGTGGTTGCATCATTGCTTAAGTCACATCTCCACCTTACCACACACATCAATGGAAACCAAAATACAAGTTGGATCTAACAATATTCACATAATATTTACTTAATAGTTTACTTTTGTTGGTGTTTAGTCCTAAAAATGGAGTATTTCAGCTTCAAAATACAGATACATCAGGCCTTTGCTGGCCAGGAGTGATGACTGGTTGTTGACTTCTTTTTTTAATTATGATGTGTTAAGCAGTTGTGATTGCAACTTCAAATGAAGGAAATACAAACGTATGCCTATGGGTGGTTAAGTAATGGTTCATTAAGTAAATGCTGTTGATTACTAGTATTAATTGTATAATGTTTTGTAGTATTTCACCCGCTGATTTCTTGTAAAAGCTCATGATTGGGATTTTGTCCGAATCCAGACTGATTGACGATTCTGATTTGTGCGTCTTTAAATAATAAGGAATAATAAGGAAGTTGTATTTTCTTAAGCTTGATCATTTTATGAAGTTAAGACTGAGTTGTTAACACTGAATACGGATGTGTAATGTTTACGAGTTTGAGGGTGTCATTTGTGACATTGGAAGTTTCAAAATACCAAGTTTCAACAAATCTGACTGATTTTATACAAGGTGGCCCAAAACATACACGAAACACTTTTGAAACAAATTCACAGACTACAAATTTACCAGCCCATAGCCATGTTTTGTGTTTCTTTTTAAGTTTAACTTATGGGTGTTAATTTTTTATCAGTTCTAATATTACTGGTCTTGTTTCGTCTTCAAATATTTTTCCTATTCATTAAATGCATTTTTAAGATAAAAAAAAGAAGAAAAAAATCATTTTTAATACATTTAATTTTGTCTTAGATTTAAAATTGCTGAAGTCTAAACCAAGTTGAGGAAATAGCTTGCGGTAAAGTTGTGTATTTGAATACCAAAGAAATAAATCAGACTTTTTCTGATATTTGATCTGCTGATCACAGGTCAGTAACTATCAAAGGAAAACTGGCCAATTTCCATCCATGTGCGATAGATTGGTGCATCACTTAGTGGCAAATAAAAAGTCATGAGATAAAAAGCTGGAATATGAAAACGAACAAAAAAAAAGGTGGTGTGATCGTAAACTGTGTAGTTAAAACTTGGAGATCGACGTCTTGCTGTTGGGTGGGTGGTGTTCGCGGGTGAATGACACCGCATGCGTTGTAAAGGGACCAGCTCGAGCCGTCTCTCAACCCTCAGACAGACACATTGAAATGAGCAGTCCAGCTAACAGGTCTCTGGAGACTTTTTTAAAACAGGGGCCCCGCGCTGCTAACTTAACACACACTTCCTTTGCTGAGGTACAGTCTCTAACTCTTCGAAGAGGGATCCTATTTTAACGAAGGATGAAAGACTGTTTTTAGGTTTGTTTTTGTTTTTTACATAAATTATGCTTACTCTGGCTAAAAACTGGTCTTTATCAGAAAATAGCATTTCTTGCAGATTGCAGGATGAATTACGTATCAGGAAATGCTTTTTTTTTTGTTTTTGTTTATAATAGTGAAAATATATAATTGTAAATAAAATAAAAAAATTAATGCACATTTTCTGAGTCAATTTTCACATAAGGCTGTTGGGTTTAATTTCCTATCCATATTTGGAATGACATTGAGTGGTCCAGTGGGTATAGAAGCTTCAGTCTCGCATCACACTGCTGGGGGATGATTAATAATAAGCACTGATGAATTCTCCACTGTCCCTATAGGTTCTGCTATTACCTAGCTGCTCCAAAATACCACTTGCAGCTATAATTAGAAAAGTGGCATCTTAAGTTCTTGTCACCTTAGATTTGGCCAAAAGCTCTTAGAGCTCAGAAGAAGTTCTACATGCTTTGTTTTATTCAAATTTGAATTAAAGTGACATCTATTGGCACATGAAATACACTTTCGTTCTATCAAGGAAGATGTATATCTAGTTTTTTATTTTATTTTAATTTTTTATTCAAATCAACTGGCAGCAGGCTGTTATCCTCCCTTTTCACTAATAACAATCACCTCAATTAAATTTTCAGCCCCTAATTTCTGTCAGGGTTTCATCACCACGTCCCCAAGGTTGTCCAAATAGACTCTAATTTGATTTGAGATCACAGATTAGATACCTACTGTATCTGATTGCAATTTGCCAACCGCAGATATGTATCAGAGCCAGTGATGAACGTTACACAGCCATAATTACTATGCAAAACAATCACTGTAAAACCTCTGTTGTTAGGAAGAAATGTGCTGAGCTCATCTTGCGAGTCAATTTGTCATTGGCTGTAATCAGTGTTGTGACTTAATACCTAATGCTGGTATGTATGTACATGCGAGAAATGCATCGATCTTTGGATCCATACCGTAATGTACCATAATGAGCCAGTTAGTTGATTACAGTGGTCTGTAGACTTAATCCTGCCAGGGTTATCAGTGGGATTGATGAGCTAGTGCTCAGGACTACTACCCCTCTAAATTGGCTCACTTCCATAGGAAGTATATTGATATTTGGAGAATGAGGAAGACCCAGCTAATCTATTACTGTCATGTTAGTTATTTTAGGTAAATGCCTTGAAATCGCTGCAAAATAAGCTTGGACTGCATTGAGATTCTTTAGTGAAAATGCCATGACGTTTTTTTTACACAGAGTTAAAACTTAAATCAAGATAAGATTTTAATTAAACTTAAAAAGCAAGTGCATCTGCTGTTATTAAAATATAATGTTGATTACTGTTGTAAAAATAAGTTGGTGCGATATACTTGTTATTTTTAGTTTGAGGCACAGACTATAGAAAAAAGTAAAATAAACATCCTCTGAATATAGTAGTACTTTTTAAGTAAACATGCACATAAAATACACTACGTATTGCACATAAAGTATAACTCTTTGCTGTTCTTGGAAAAAAAACAACCTAAGTTCACAAGTCAGTTTTTTCTAGGTAAAAGGTCTCTGAGAGGCATTTTTAATGTCTATACTGAGGTGCCTCGGATGTGTTTGTCTAATTTACATCATTTTAAAGCCTAAAACAGGTTTAAACATTTCCTTTTTCTTAGAACATTTCATACAACTCTTTTTTAAGTAACAACATAAATATTAGGGTTGGTGAACATCCCATTATATATCAATTGTACCTTTGAGAGGAGCAAATGTGTAAATCTGTGCCGTTTGTCTCTCCCTTCGTCAATATTCAGAATCAGAATCAGACTCAGGCTTTATTGGCCAAGTATGCTCACACATACAAGGAATTTGTTTTTGGTTACACAGATGCTTGCAGTGCACGAAAAATACAGTAAGGGCACGCAAAATACAGTAAAGAAACATTTGTAACATTTAGCATGCGTAATTTATATATTTTTTTAATTCAAATGTAATATTAATAATTTCAGTTGGGGTCTATCTAAATGTATGAGATGGCATGTGTCGTTGAGACATTAGGTGAGCATCTATACATACATTATGTTAACATGGCAAGCCCGGAATTTGTAAACACAACAGTAATTAAGAGGCAACAACATTAATCATTTAGTTACTTTATAAACTTACTAGCCTACTTTTCCCCCTGATTACATGAGACACATATTTAACTCTGACTGGTTAGAGCTTGAGGCTAAGTCAGTGCTTTATTTTTGCCACTTACTCCTACTCTTTTAAAGGTTGCAGAGTTGGGTCATACATTAAAGAAGCATAATTGACTAATACTGGGTTGTTAATTAGTTAGGTTATCTGCTCAGGTCACCAGTTCATTCAGCAGTTGGGAGTTTAACAGGCATAACATTCTAACTAAGTAAATATGCACTTTTCAAAGTCAGAGAAAAGCACTTTTCTTCCGGCAACTCCATAAAAGAACTTCATATCATATGAGCTGTGTGGAAAGAATTGTCATATTTAAACCCTCATCATCCCCTACTACTCCTGATATTTTCAAACAGCCCATGCCTACTGCACGGACATTCTTATACCACTCAGAAGTATTAATCATTTTAAGGGTTTCAGTAATTACTACATTAAATGCAACCATTTACTTTTAGTGTTCTTTGCTCTTTTCTCCCAACAAATATTTATATCTTTAAGCATAAAAATATGTATTACACTGGTGTTGGGGAAAATAACATGTTGAAATTATAAAACTAGTTAAGTATTCATTTTAGGGTTCTTCTGAGGCACATGTTGCAGCAATATGCAAACGATCTAACCCCATTTAAATGACTGCAGCGTTTTGACATAAATTACAATAAGTGCACCAAGGTACCATCTCACTTCTAGGCTTTACCCCTGTCGCTTACACAAGAGGTAGCCAGTGGTCCAACTTGAGAGTGACAGCAATTAACCTGCCTTCCTCGCAGTTTAGCTGCAGGAAAAACAGGGGGGATGAGAATTATGACAGCTAGTGATGGGTAGTATTTACGGTTTAGGGGCAAATGAAATTCTCTCCAAAATGAAAGTCATTAGGGAGAAACTTACTCCACAGCCAAAGGACCAAATGACAGTGTGTGTGTGTTTGTGTTTTTCTTACCTTTGACAGACTTCTGAACTCATCTCTTTCTTAGAGAAACCTATGTTTGGTGTTTGAAATAGGTAAATTCTAAATCTAACGTTTTTACCGACCATCACTGTCGGCAAGCAAGCCTCAAGCATCTTTCGCTGACTGCCCTCCACCTGCCTCTCAGTCTGCCTTTTTGTACCATATTTAAGAAGGCACACACTTTCTCTCTCACACACCTCTCAGATGCAAATCTGGGATTTGCCCTTGAGCATAATTTAAAGGCCTAATCATCCAGACTGTCCTTTTGGATGGGGCAGGAGAGGGGAGGGTGGGAGTATGGTGTTTCTCATTTGCAACCTTACACAAAGAAGCTCATTAGGTTTATCTTTCAGGCCTGGGATTGCCCCCACTCAACTGTGTACATAAGACACCGGTCCTGGCCTGATGCATCAATCACCTCTCAGGACAGGAGAAAGACCTTAACTGAAATATGAACGATTTCATAAAGAAGGCCTTTGTTAGCCATCATTGTGTGTGGCAAGATAAGGTTTTTGCACTAAAGGCAAGAGAAAGTGCAAGAAAAGCAGGGGAACTGTATGTCTTTGTGAAATTATTTCCCCTTTCAGTGAAAAGACAGCTCTTCCCTGGAAGTCCTTGTGTCTGACTTATTTACAATGAAAGCCATCCTTCTTTTTATTTCAAACCTGGCTATCAGCAGACAGTCCCAACAGAATAGTACACACAGGCCTGTGACATATAGGGGTGTAGTTCCCCCCTTCGCGATGACACTAAAGATATAGGATGTGAATGAAAGCATAGCCACTGTTTGCTCACCCTTCCCCCGATAAAACACAGCATCATTCTGTTATCTATCTAGACACCACCTCTTTCCCCCTGCTCTCGGTCTGTCTCTCCATTTTTTTGGCCCCGCTTCTTATTCTTTAGCACCTTGAAACCTGGGCTGTCCATCTATGTTTAAGACACATTACATGTGGCCTCCTGAAATTTACAGTGGCACTCTCCCACTAACTCCATTTCGAGCAGTCATCCCTTGAGAATGCGATGAAATGTCAAGCTGCAAGGCTTGAAAAAGAGACAAGGAGAAAGGGACAGTGCAGAAGACACAGAGGAAAGTGTGGGGATGAAGTGAAATCTGCTGGAAGTGAATGCTTATGGACATTTAATCCTCAAGCAGGTCACAGGGAATAGTTTACAGTTAAAAGTCTCAAGAGATAAGACAAAATGCAGTAAGTTGCACAAGAAAATAGAAAGAATAATTATGACAATAATACATGGCTCTGCATTTGTATTTACAGCTAGTTTTACAGCATGTCTTTACTGAATTTGCACATCAAGTTTTGCCCTCAAGCTCAGTCATATTGGAAGCAGAACATCTGTAGTCATCAGTTTTCCAGTCACATTGGATGGAGAACATCCGTGGATATCAGTTTTGTATTATGAGCATAGATTCTCACATGGATTTATAGCTAGGGCTGTTGTAATTCATGATACTATTTCTTGTTATTTCTGCAGGGATTTGCTTATATTTAGCTCTAATCATATCTTAGATCAACCCTGGTGAGCTTCTTCCACTGTGCTGAAGGAGAATTATTCCAACAGCATGATGCAGACACAACCACATGTTTACTGTGTTACAGTTTGTAATGTGCAGATGGAGCTCCTTTTGTCTTTTTCTTTGAAGCTGAAAACCTTAGCTGGGACAGAGTGCACAGCGAAGAGATTTCAAATTAATAATTTCGACAGCATTAAATGTGCTTCTCTACACCTGACATATCTAATGTGTTCATTGGTCTCATCGTAGCATATCTTTTATCCCCCAACAAACCTTTGGACTCCTCAAAGAAGAGCTCCCAGTTTTGAATCTTTATTGCTCATCTTTCTGACAACTGACAAGCCTTCTTGTGAGAAGAACAAAAACATCACCACAACATGACACTACCCCCACCGTATTGTACCATAGAGATGGTATGTTTGGGGCAATGTGCTGTATTAGTCTTCAGTGGAAATAATTTATTAATTAGGCATCTTCTGTGGTCAGCTGAATGAGTTGGGTTGTGTTTAGAAGTATTAGAGTAGATGAGCTTTTCTTGATTTTCTCCCCCCTAACTGTCCCCTGAAGTAAGTAATAAAAGAGTTCAATTACGGATGTACACATTTTTAAATACTTCTTTTTTTATAGTATCCAATAGAATTCTGAAGACATGGTTGAGATTCTTATAGGGCCTATTTTGCTATTCTCCGCCCACCCGCCTCTATTTGTTCTATGTAGTGCACTAGCTGAGTGATAAATGTCTTGGTTAAACACCTCTGTGTAAATAAGAGCCAGTCACAGTGTGGCCAATAATCTTGCTGTTTTTCAGCTAACCTGGTGCAGACCAGGATCAATGACCACTGCACAACTCATTTCCTTTCACGCCTCCTTAACCACCCTGGTCCAGCTCAGAAAAATAAATGGCACTGGATCTATAAGTCCACTCACAAAAGCAACAACCCACATACAGAAATGTATATACACTCATAGATGATGTGCATTCTCTTCAAGGGCTGAGCAATTGCCTCGCCTCGATAATTTTTGTGCAGACTGACTTAGTGTTGAATGGTGCATCATCTTCGGTAGCTTCATAGCCTCAAACAGGCATTATATCATTGTTTGTTGCCACTCCCCTGTCATCAGCTTAAACAGTCTTTAATATAGCAGGGTGGAGTTTTACTGTCACACACAAGCTGGAAGACTACTATAAATGCCTCTGTTTTGGTCTAATATGGAGTTAACAGCAGGATAAAAAAAACATGTTTTCCAATTCATGGAAGGTAACGCACTGCTGCATGCTCTTTCTTTAAATGTTTCCCTTCCCTCCCCCTCCAACAAGGCAAGTGGCTTATAGGCACTTGATAGGCCACGACACTGCTATCCATTTAACAGAGCTTAAAAATCCTACATATGCATATGCCAGGATGTCTTAAGCTGACAACCAAAAGACAGGATTTGCTGGAAGGCAGCTTTAGAGTGTTGTGAATTTAACAAGCATGTCTAGTATTACAGTCCCTCTCCACTTTGGTCATGAATAGTAACAAATCAGACTCTGAAACGCATGCCCGATGGTTTGTTGTGTGTACCCAGTTTGCCTTCTCTAACTAATATTAAAATGACTGCAAATCTGGTTAAGAAGATGACTACCAAGAGGAAGCGCTATCTTTAATGTCACTGGTGCATCTGCCTAATGCGCTCTGAAACTCTGCTAACAGATTCCAGGTGTATTTGCTGTGTTGTCTCACGTGTTAACACACTGTGCCGCTCCGATTACTTTCATCACTGACCCATTTTTGAACGTACAAATGGCTTCTGCCGAATTGTTTGTAGTCGTAACGCCACCCGTCTGCAAAAAAAAGAAAACACTTTGCCTCCACACACTGTATACATATGTAACAGAACCTTGCTCACAGCCCTTGTACTCTGCACATATTTTCATACAAATGTAGTAAATAAGCCCAGGCCTTGGGGAATTGAAAGCCTTAAACAGACAAAACTGACTGACATGTCACTTAGTGCTGGCTTTGACACTCTTTACCGCAGACTTTGAGGATCAAGCTGCCGGGTCTCAGTGTTTTTGGCAAGTTCTTTTCCTTACTGTATCATTTACAGCAAAATAATTACTTTGTTGGTATCCTAAAGTAGGTGAATACACTGCAAACTAGGCCTATATAAGGTCTGGAGAACTCACAAATGATTGCTTTCAACTGAACATTTGTTTTGGGAGATGGAGGGAATAAGATGTACTAGAATCTGAGGTTAATGATGGAAGTGACACTTGGCATCCATTGCGGCAGAGATAGACGGGCCCACCTCTATCTTGCTTGTATTCATGCTGAGACTGCCTGCCATTCCTCATCAAGACTTAACCATTGCTTATTTACGCGCACGGGAGACTTAACTCGCTGGAATTGATCAGTGATAGCGCTGGAAAGCTGCTCGTTCCACCCCGATAAGAAAAAAAACAGACGTAGCCCATGAGCGTATGCAGAACATGCTTTTGTCGGAAAAGGCGCAGCACTTCAAGCTTGAGCAGACACTAAGCTGATATTGGTTTCACGCTTCAATCCGTGTACTGCAACAATCTTCCCACAGAAACCCGGAGATTTGATTGTTTCTGCATATGCATTTATCACAGTTTACATGATAAATATACATTAGCCTGGTGGCTTGGCCATGCGTATTATTGTTTCTAAGATACTGTTCTTCAGGAAATTCCTTTTACCTGTTTGGACTTCATCATTCCTTTTGGCGTGAACCTGATACTATTCATTTGAACAAAACGTCAAATGGATTTCTAAGAGTTTTTTATATTGTTTGTCTTCCCATGAATTTCCGTCACTGTGAAGAAGAAAAAAAGTCCACAAAATAAGGCACATTATAGTCTTTTTTTTTAACTGCATTCTATACCATGTTCTAAACTTAGATGTAAAATAATATGTATCTGTCTTGTAGTTGAGTGCGTACTTCATTTAGTAATGCCTGTTTAAAAATGCTAAATTATTTGTCATTTATCTTTCATGCAGATTTTAACCTTAGTCTTTATGATTTCTCTTTTTTTGAACCATGGTAATTGTTCTGGGTCTTGCATGGAGTGGTATGAAGGGAATGATTATGGTTTTGGCACATTTATCAAAGCCTAAAAAAAAGATAAAGGGAAGGGGAAGCCCTTTTCTCACATAGCCAGACTAAGTGTGCGACAGAGTGATACATTTTCTTGTTAGGAGAAATTATATCCACTAACTTAAACTACTTCAGCATGAAATTGAAAAAGAAGAATTTCTTGCGAATTTCCATCCTTGATTCAATGAAAGATGTAGATTAGCCCTTAAAAAACACACACACACATATATACACACTTGGTGCAACAAAGAAATGAAAGCAAGGAGTCCGCTCATGCCTACTTGCTCTTGGAAGCGTGATATAGGATACTCCTGAAAACCTCTTTGTTTGTGGAAGTGAGGCGTGTTCAGGCTGGTTTCAGATTAAGGAAACATTATTTAACATCTTTTTCTTTGTTTTGTTTTTTGTGTGTGGATGCTTGACTGTGTGGTTAATTATTCTCTGTCATAGGAAGCAGAGATTGTTTCTTGAATCTTATCAACATGACTCAGATAGAACATCATTTCACCTCAGCTTTTTCTGTTGCTTACGTTGATGTCAAGTTGAACAAGTTTGCACCCATTGTGGTTTTCAGTGCCTCGCAAACTTATTATCTCCTAATGAAACCCCCAAATATTTTTTATCTGCTTTGTTCAGGAACATTGTTTAACAAAGTGCTACCACAGTGGAATAACAGCAAGAGATCTTTACGGTGCCCATGTTGGGTGATTTATATGTAAAGTCTAATTTTATTATTAAGATCTAGTTTTATTAAGGGGTTTTTATTTTTACATTGAATTAATTTAAAATGTACTGCAAGTACCAACATAAATTGATTAACTAAATGCTCTTTTTTATTGTCCATACTCAGATAAATATAGCACAGCTGCACGCACACAAACTCTATTAATAAATCTAAGCCCAGCCAGGGAACCTATGCAGTTGATGAATGGGTTGGTGCAGAAGCAAGGGGCCAATAACTGACTCTCAGAAGCTGGATTTCAGTGAGGCAGGTAGATAACTAAATCTTTGCTTTCCTTCTAAAAGGTCAAACATGTATTACTGTGATTGGAAAATTCACAAATCAAGCGTCACAGCACAACACATATTGGATAGAGAAAGAGGAGGGAAATAAAGGTGCTACATAAGGACGCAATCAAAAGTAGAGATGGGAAGGGAATGTGTTCAATTTCCTGTCCAAGATGCTGTGGCTTTTATTGAGCTTAATTTGAATGAACTGAGTTATTTATTGAGATAGGCCATCCTTAGTCAATGACAGGGAGCCACTGTCAAGACACGAGACAAAGTAGTCACAGACTTGTATAGACTAAGTGTTTACTATTTAAAGTCCACCTGGATTGCTTTATTGGCAGAAAATAAAGCTGGACTGAGTTATTTTGCCCAACCGGAATTAGGTGAAGAAGAATTATCGCTCTATAAATCTCACCTGCATCCATTATTGAGGTGAATTCACCTACAGCTTAGGTCAGAATGCTCCCTCTCATCGACCCGACCACATGAAGAGGGTAACACTTAGACTCAACACTTAACCCGAGCTCTGCAGGATGAGACAGACACTCTTACTATTGAACTGCAGAACCCACCCCCCAAGAAGAGGTCATGCAAAGAAGCACTTAATAACCACGCCGGTTGGGCTTGGTCGTGTCAGTGCAAGCTGACATTTTTCTCCAGCAGCCTTTTTACTGGTGTTGAAAGACGGCAAAAAACAGCTAGTTTAAAATAGCTGCTTGTTGTCTTGTGCCACAATCAGCTTGTCAGTTGCCCCTGGCCTTTTTCTTTGGTGTAGAAGCTGCTACACCTCGTCAACAAAGACTGACACGAGCTCAGTGAAAGACATCTTCATTGGATGTCTGATCCCTGGTTGAACGTTATAGAAAATCTGTTTTTTTATCCCATAAAAGCAATAAGGCAAAAATTATACATTATTGTGATGTAGTGAGTTGAGAATACTGTTCACTTTCGGTCTAACAAGATAAGGTCAGATGATTCATTTATCTGTTTTTTTTTGTTTGCTATTGGCTGCTGTATAGTCATAAAGTTTTTACAGTAGAACCCAAAGCAGCTTCACCTTAATAAAACTGATGAATGGCGTTCCTTCGGTTTATTCACAATGATTCAGCATTTTTATCAGCCAGTTGATCAGCAGTGTGCAGCAACTCTATACTCCTCCCCCCCCCCACTAGATTCATTACCTTGTAAATATTGTCATTCTATATGTACCAAATCATATCAGTAACTCACAAAACACCGCTTGTTCATTTTACAGCCACACTAATTATTTCTTCTTTATCACCTGCTTTTTTGTCCATGTTCTATAAGTGAAAGTTTATTATCAATTATCGGTTGCTCCTTCTTAATTTTAAAACAATTGATTAACCTTAACACTTATCTTTGTGGAATGGTACAGCATATAAAAGTTTCAATTAAACTTCTCCGTCACATTTGTCATCGTGATTATGTTTAAATAATCAAGCAGAATCTTTGAAAACATTTGGATTAGTGGGATTTTATATATACATATATATACATATATATATATATATATACATATATAAAATCTTCCATGATCAGCATAGGAATCTCATGGTGTGTCTATTTTAGAAAGAGTAAAGTAAGTGTGAAGTTGCACAATAGTTCGGCCTCTTCGAGTCCTTACAACCAGAAATCCTCCCTCTTACTTAAGCTTTCCTCCTGGGGCAGGAGAGAGCGAATTCATCTCATCAGTCCTCCGGGGAAGGTGTAGCTATGCCTCTCTGTTTACTGTGGTAGAAAGTTAATATAAATTTTCATCAGTGGGAGAAGTTTACACATACGATTTCTATTTGTCCTTCATTATTAGCACCTGAGTCTAGGGCTGGGTAGGCATAATTGTCTACAGACACAGGCCAAATAGATGCAAGGGAAAGGCAAATAAGCACACCCCAAAATAATTTAATGCTTGTGCGTTACAATCCGCCACCCCAGGAATTCCTAATCTAGAGAATCAATAAACAAGAGGTGAGAAACGGTGGGAGAGAGAGGGGGAGGAGAGAAAAGATGAAGGGAAAGAAATTAGTATTGTGATATGAGTGTCAGGAAAGTGAACCGAGAAGGAAACAGACAAATTAAAATTGATGGTTAGGAAAACAGTTGAAATCAATTTGCAACATTTTATTGTAATTATTTTTTTTTTTTTTACAAACGGCTCATTATTCTTCTTTATAAAATAAAAGTTCACCAATGCTGGCATATGTAAAACAGAGTTTATTTATATGCTGTCAGAGGGAACTGAAGCAGCTGAAAATATGAAGACAGAGGTAGCAGAGCGGGACACAGAACCCCATTGTTCTGCTGGATGTTTTTTTTTTTTACCTCTGTCCTGAGGCCCGGGCAGATTCTCCACGGACTGTTGATTTATCGAGTCATACATTAAAATGCTCATTACTCCGGCATGCTTTCCAAATTCTCTCTTTCTGCCAGGTTTGTTCCTTATGCTGTCCCGTGGAAACATTGAGCAATTTCACTCATATTTCTGTACTGAAGTGTTTTATGACATCATTGACATTTGTCTCACATTTATCAACGCCAAACAATGCCGCTTGGTGAAATCAGCAAGCAGCACCACAATTGTAAACCAATGTGTTTTTGGAAGTATATTTTTTTAAAGAACTAAAGTCTATGAACTTGACTTACCCCCAATCTTTAAACTGCGTTCTTTTTTTTTCAGTGGTAATATAACTATTGAATCCATACTCAAGTGCAATCAGTTTCATTGACATTAACATTTTCAATCTCACTTGTCCTAGACTTTAAGGTCCTATAAAAGACCAAACAAATCAATGATATTGAAGTTTTCTTTGCTTGTATTGACGATTGCCTCTCCCCAACCTATTGCCCCAAACTCTTACTTAGCTGCTGCAAGGTCACGCTCCTATACAAGTAGGTACAATATGGCTGTGTGGAATTATTTGTCAATAAGAAAAGTACACAGAAAGCAATGATGTGGAGACTAGAGGAGCACCAACCACTTATCTTCAAAAGCTATTGCTTTTAAAACTGTGATTGCAGACTATTAGCCAAATTTCTGTAAAGCAGCAGTTTACAGGTGGGCTACCTAAGCAGACAGTTAAATTAATTTAGCAGTGGTTTTTTGGTAATTTTGTTCGAGTCTAAAATAATTGTCCAGCACCTGTTGCTGAAGAATTTCGGTCAAGATTTCTTCCGTTTACAACAAAGAAAGATTTTTGTCTCATGAGCAATGTTTATGGTTGCTAAAAAGTACATTTCCACCACCAATCTCTCCCACTATGGTAATACTGTTTTAAAAACAGTAGTTAGCAAATGCACAAGCTGAATATCCTGCTCTATAAGCAGCGAATGTTACCTTTATTTACTTACTGTTACTCAACCATATATAATATCTATTTTAAAATAATAATAGCATAGATAGCAGTATTAAAACAGTACCAGTATTTTAGCCAATTAGTGGAAATGGGGATATGACGCATCAAGAATCCACGTAAATTTCCTATTTTTATGTAGCTTTTTTATTTTTTTATTCACACTACACCTTCCACTGAATCTGTTTTCTTGGAAGCAAAGATGGATAAGCCTGGGCGATGCAGCATTGTGTGTATGTATATTCATATGCATGACGTGTTTGAGAGCTGTCAAAGCTGTCAGCTCAGCTGGAGTTTTTCCAGAGTTAGACAGCAACTCTTTACCCCTCCAAAAACAGAAACACACACATGCATCCACACAAAAGCAACACAACGTACAGTATGCCGCGTTGGCCCTGATGAAACCCTATTTCTCACTGATCGACAACTGACGGCTGGTTTACAGCCGCTCTATGCATCATGGAGGTATTCTGTAAAGAAATACCTGTTGAGGTGCAGGATATTACTCGCGTGTGTCATCATTCCAATATCAGCTAAATCCCCTAATAGCAACAACTCCCACTGTGATTTGAGTCAGGACGTGATCTGCACTGTCTAAACACAATGTCACAGGCTCTCAAACATTTCCAGTGCCAATGTCATGGCTAAATATCCTGCGGTCTCCATGTGGATTTGAAGCAGTGATTTTTCTTTGGTTTATTTCTTTCTCTACCCCCAACCACACGCGGTAAGCAATCCGAGGATTTGCAATGGTTCGGCTCAGTATTGAAGGGCCTCCTAATGTATTTCATGCTTGTTTAATATCTTTGCATGCTTCTTACAAAAAAGTGCATTGTGATCAGTGTCGCTTATTACCGTTCCATGTGTAGAACTGGAGTTCCACAGAAGCAGGAAGTAGATGAGGGATAGTCCTCCTCTCACTCTCCCCTTTTGCTCCCTCTCTAGTGATCTGTGCATGCCTATTAATGTAGGAGAGGAATGCCTGTGTAAACATTCTTGTTTCTCAGTCCGTTTCGCATAATACTTGCCTGTGTCGCTTTTCTCCTGACCTCACTATCTGAAACCAATTACACCAGATCCATTTGGGCCAAATCTTATATTCATAAGGATTCTTGTGTCGCGGTCTCGGTCGCACTGTGTTATTTTACCCTCCCCGTATTTCTTCCCCCCTCTTTCCAGCCTCAGTGATGGATATCAACATCAAATATGCCTCTGAGTGCCTTGTTATTTATATAGTGGGGGCCTGGCTTCTTTTTTCTCTTTTGTACCGTCTGCCTTGCTCTCTCATTCTAAGAACCTGTCACATTGTGCTGTTTATACAATGTACGAATTAATAGACTGGGAATGTCATTTTTTTGTGCATAGCAACCCAGTTTAAATAGATAGTGCGTCTGCACTAGTGTGAGCGCGTCTGTGTGTTTCTTGTCTGCTCAGGCAGCTTTTCAGCCAACTTTTGATGACTTTCCCTTTTTGCGCTTTTAGATAGGCTTTAGCCCCCCCATGCATGCGGCGCGAGAACTGCGTGGCACAAATTGGTGCTTTTTACTGTAATGGCTGAATACTCAGAGCCGGTGAACGTGAAAGGGGACATAGTTTTTAACCCACTCATCTTTTTTTTTACCCTACACACCATCGCAAACCCTCTAAAACAATGGCTAACCCCAATTCCATGGAGGAGGTGCCAGACGGTTTCAGACATGACAAGCCACCGTGGAAAAGTTCTGTCCGGTGTTGATAAGGCCTGTGTTATGTTTGGAGAAGTCCTCGGTATAAGGAGGCTCCTTTTTTTTCTAATAAGCTTGGCATAGACAATCTCTACTTTATCTCCCTCCATGTATATTTGGCATGAATAAAGTGGTGTTTGGAGAAAGAGATCTAAGCTTTACCCTTTTTTTTTTTTTTTTTACAGATTTTTGGGTCAAAATCACAAACTTTTGTTTACTTTATTTAGGTTTTATGTGACAAGGAAAGAAAAAGTGGCGCATTTTTTCCAGTTATTTTTTTTTTTACGCGTAAAAATCTGAAATTATACACAGTTTCTGCCCTTCTACAGTAAGTGACCGTGTCTTTGTGGTTTAACAATATAATGTTGCTACAAAACAGGCAGTTACTTTGTCTTGGCTTTAACATTCACAGAAATGTATGCTTGGTAACTAACTATCCAACTATCACCTCTTATATAATCTGATCTTTCAGATTTACCCAGTAAAAATAGAAAATATAGATGTGTTTGACAAAATAAGTTGAGTTAAATTGGTAAATATACTTTCAAAGGAGCTGTACAAGTATTGTTAAAAAGATATATAGTGCTTTCTTTGTTCTTCTGACTGTGTATAATATATTGAGCAGCTATCTCGACTATGTGAGTCATTATTGATTCGCACATAAACATTTCCCCCCTGACAGCTACCTTAAGTTGCACTCATCAAGCAACCCTCCCCTCTACCTACTGTGTGGAGGACTCAGTAAGCCTTATAATTACTTTGATTCACCAATCATGGTGAGATTAATTAGGCCCTGTGTTTTAATTAGCAAAGTGATTGGCTGCATTCAAGAAATGTATGTTGTCTTTTATGCCAAGTAAAAAGAGAAAAGAAAAGAAAAAAAAAACGTTTGAATTCCCAGCCAACGTCTAAACGTTGTGTGTGTGTGCCTACTCGCTGCAGTTAATGATGTGTACAAAAGTGTGTGTTCTGAGGAAAAAAAGTAAAGCTCAGCTTACAGTATAGAGACTCATGTATATAAACTAGTGGCGACTAGGCTCCACTAACAGACGGATCAATGCAGTTAGGACTCGGTGCCTGTGTAATGTGTTTGTTTTCTTCAGATCAGAAGCCCTGGCTCCTCCTGAGTAGCCAGACAGCTCCCCTCCCCGGCACTACCTCCACCTCTCAAGGCACCTCCTGAGCTCGGTCTTTTCATAATTGATCAGCAGAGGGGGGGGATTGGATATGTTCCCTGGGGGGGTTAAGACGTGGCAACTTTTTCCACTCCTCCTCCCCCCCCCCTTTTTCCCCTCTGCCTTTTGTCTGTCTCATGTCTTCTCCTCCTGTTTGCACAGGATCTCGATGTACTAGTTCAAACATTGTTCCCACCAGCTGGTTTGAGCTGGGCCATATGCAAGCCCTGTCAAACCAGCCTGGGGTTGTCATGGATACTGGCAAGCTCCAGAATGAAACGAGGACCTGTGATTCTTGTAGAAGTGTCACTGTCCACCACAATTTTATTTATTTATTATTTTATATTGCCTCTTTACTTCTAAACAGAAAATAAACCTGGGAAGTTGTTTTGCTACTCCAGCTTGATGCTTTATAGACCAGCGCTGAACATGTTTTTTCCCCCTTTTGTATAGAACATCTGTCTGCACACAGTGTTCTTTAGTGTCAGACTCTCTTATTCTTTTCTAGAAAAACGTTGTAAAGTTGCTTGCCCACCTCTCACAGTTCCTGCTTGTTTACAATGTAGCAAGATGAAAACTGTAAGACCACAAAACCATAAAAAAAAACAGGCTGTTTCTAACATGCTGTTTTCTGTTTAATGCATTGCATGTTGGTAAGGCAATTTGCAAATATTCTTGGGGGCACATTAAGTAAATATATTACTACACCCTGATACCTCTGGATTGAGTTTTATGTTGTTGTAAGTTGCTTATGTAAGTGCAAGCTTGATATTTTATTGTGTTCACGTTTCTTGAAATTCTCAGATTGCCATCTTGGTTCTGATAGCCCTCAAGTATGATAATAGATGTTTGATAACCTCTCTGGACATACTGTCACTGACAAACTAAACGCTGACATTGGCATCAGCCTAGTAGTTTCCATTTAAAGTTGAGCACCTTAAGTCTGCTTTAAAAAATACAGAATAAGAGCCCCATTAAATGTCATTTTTGGCCTTATGTTTATCTTAAAACTTGTCATAAAAGTTTCTCCTTTATACATTTTTCCAACAGGCATCAGAATAGTCTATGTATTTTATGTATTTGTGGATATGTAGTTTAGGTTATGTCAAAGTTTTAGAAAAAAGATTGAAGAAATGATGATTCGTGTTGTTTTCCAAGCCGTTGATCAAATTTCGTCTAGTTCTTTTGGATGATTTTATATCATCTCAACATGAGTGGATAAGGAATTTTACAATTTACCACTGAAAACTTTAAATCCTTCTAGATGTGTAAACAGCTTTGAAGTAATTTTATATGTTATCAGGATTGGGAACATTCTCCCTATCCCCACCAATCGTATTAATCTCTCCATCTAGCTAATCATCGTCTGAACATAAGCACCCTTAATGCACAGTGTAAAACGTGGACTGCTGGTTAATTCATTCTAAATGTAATCTGATGTTGATTTTGTCAACTTTAATTACAGCTCCTAGGGACACTTCACATGGTGCTGCCTCTACTTCACATTGATATTATGAATATGCAAATGTGGTGGTAATTTGCAGAGGGAAGTGGATATTTCAGTTGAGCACACACTAGACAGGTCAATTCCACTCCCCATCACCCCCTCTATCCCCTCTTCTTCAGAGGCACTCTAGACAAACCGTATTTATTTGTGATCACAGCTATCTGAGTTATTAAAACATATCTTCAGTGCGTTTTTGATACTTGAAATATGAAATGTTTTCTCAGTACACTTCTTCTTTTAAAATGTCCCCTTTTTTTCACACTGTCTTTTTTTTGTGTTGTGCTCTGTTATTCCCAGGCACTACAAGCAGCGAGGCAATTACTCTTGCAGCATCCAGGCAGTGGCCTGAAATCTCCAAAGAGCCAGGACAAACAGCGTCCACTGCAGGTAAAGGAGCTCCCTCCATCTATCTCCTATGTCCGTCTCTAACACATGTACCTCACAATGAAAAAGATTTCCTCTGTTTCACAAAGTGTGTTTGATTTGCCCACGCAATCCTCAGAACAGAATCTTTCTGATAAACATGTCAGTCCCATCAAAGCTCCCAAGAATAATACGACAAAGAAAGTGCAACAGGTTTTATTTTTTTATCAAACTATGTCGATCAAGCCTCTCATTCTTGTAATGGGTATATCCAAATGTTTTTTAGTGGGGTACTCTGGTACTGCACACTATTCTTCACCAGATTAATTAATTGTTGACACAGGCATTTCTTAGGGTTTTTATTATCTAAAATACACGTCGTCCTGCCTAGTTGGTTACACAAGAATTATTATTTTTTTGCTCCTTTCTTGCTAATTTACCTTATTGATTTTCAAATCTGTCTACTTCTGTTGTCAGCGATTCAGAAAAGGTCACACATATGCCAGTGCAGTTTCACACTCTCATTCGCACATGCCGCCTGCCGCCTTCTCTTCTTCTGGTGTTAAGATATTTTTCTCACACAAGCCTCCTTTTCATCCTGCTCATTTACGTCAACAAGGAAGTTAGTTTACCCCTCTATGAAATTACGTAAGGCCCCTTGACATCTGCTCCTATTTCTTGGTAACGGCATTTTTTAAATATATATATATATATTTATTATAGTTTAAGCGGTTTGAAATTGAAGTGTGTGAGTTTTTGCCCTGCTCTTGGCTAATAAGTACTATCAAGGAGCACTGGTTTACCTCATTAGGAGGCTCTGCGCATTTCATTAATGACAGGGAAATTGGCGTTAACCTCACCCGTTGATATTTTCACATAGTCCAACAATGGCGACACCTTGAATTGGAGTCACACCCCCGTGTATCTAATTACACACCGGCGAAGAGATAAGTTTGCCAAAGACTCTTCTACCATACTCCTCTCTTGAATTAATCAGTGCAGACTCCTAAAGTGCGTTAATATTAATTTTACTTTCACACACGCATCCAAACTGTAGCTTAAAACTACGGTATGCACATATCTCATGGAGTCTGTGTACCCAGTAGAATACACCCATAAATACTTTAAGTTTTTTTTTTGTTACATTTTCCCACATTATGATGCAGCCACCTACATGCTTAAATCCATGACCATATTTATTTCTGAAATAGTTCACCATCAGCCAGATATGATTAGGAAGGTCTATAAAAACCTAGGTTTAAGTCGTGGCACACTTGGATTGTATGTACAAGCTGTAATCGGTCCATTCTGACACAGATATTGTGTCACATAACCAATCCCATTGTGGGTTTATGTTTAAAGTTGACCTACTTGTGAAGCCTTTTTAAGCTTCAAACAGGTTTCGTTACATCTTGATCCTATTTGATCCCTTAACTCTTAACAACTTAGCTAGCCTCGTGTTGGAAGAGCTTTTTTTTATATTTGCTTATCCCACCTGTTAGCTGTGTCGTCCAGCTTCCCGCATACCCACCTGTTGATCCACATTTTATTAATAGATTCACCTCACTGCTTAAGATGGTTGCATCCTCAGTGTTGCACTGTAAATAGCAGTTGATTCTCTGACTGATAGACCATCAGATATCAGATTTATCTTCATTTCGACTGTAGGAATATGCAGCTGAGAATCTTGGAATCCTCTCATTTCAAATGACATTTCCCCATAACACACCTGTGTGCAAATATCAGAGTAAAGCAGAAGAAACTTCCTTCATTAAACCAACCCGTTTCACTCCCAGTTTATTTTTTTTCTGTTTTGTTTTTTTGTGTAGAGGGAGTTTACTTAATAAAGGTGTGTTGTTTACCTGGATTATGAGGCCACAACGGACGCTACAATGCAATATTTTATTAGGTTTATGTCTCGTAAGAGTCAGCGGGAATCGAGCTAGATGTTTTCCACCCAAGGAATCCTGCAGATTGATCCCCTTGTATGATTAGTGCTGCTGAAAGTGGGAAAAGGATTAATAAAACCATGACATCCTGCTTATGGCAGAGACACTGATAAATCCTCTGCCTGTTTTCCTCCCTTCGTGTTCTCCAGTCATTGCTATTTAGGAGAGAGACACGATCCATAGATCATGGCATGTAAATTATTTAGTACACAAGCATCTAAGTGCCTAAGCTTGCAGTTTTAATTACTCATATTAACAGCTAAAGGCTCTTAGCTGACTAATTCTATCCGTTCTCTCATCGTTGCTGCGCAGGAGTTGATGATGTGGAGGCAGGCATTTCTGGCTTATAAATACACACACACACACAGGATACAAAACAACAACAGCCCAACACACATACATACAGTAGCGGTTTCTCCACATTTGCGTAATGTGACAGGTCTATTATTACACACTAAGCCCACGGGAGCACTCAATAAACACCTATTTCTTCCTGTAAATCCTCCTGTCTCCGGCTGTTGCTTACACGGCTCTCCCAAGGTACAACACCCTCTGGTTTCTGGTCCATTATTTTTTTATTTTTTTTTACCTCTGCTCATCTCCACTCTTGGGCGATGTGTTCACTCCACCCATGAGGCATTTATACACTGACATAGAATACAAATAAAGAAATGTGGACACGACGAGATGGAGGGGATTACATAGATCCATGAATGTGATAGTTGTTTCGCTTATGCTTGCGTGTACTCAGTGCATCTTCACACTCCCTCTGCTCATATGCAAACATGAACTCCAACGGTTTGGTGCATAGGTGGTCTATCTGATTGTTATTATGGTTGATAAATAAACATTAAAATGATCATATTACATAATCTGAAACTGTTCCCTACATGGTTTTCATGTCATGATGTTCCCAGTCAGTCTATATACCCAATTTAAATAGTTTAAGACAAAGTTCAGCAATAATTATTAAAACATATTTTTATATGAATTTTATTTGAATTTTTATGAATCAAATACTAACATTTAAAACAAATTTGACCCTGCATTACACAAATCCATGTAATTCAGTCACTCAAAGTGACCGTCGCAACCACCGTGCTCACCCTCACAGATTATCAAGCCCTGAATGCAGTTTATGAGACCTATAACTTTGGTTCCATACGGGCAACATCCTTTTAAAATCAGACAGGCTTTATGGATCTGGAGGGATGTTGGTTTTTCTCTACTTTTTGGTCTCTGCCCAGACCAGTCAGGCTAGCCGTAGGCACTGGGCCATCTCAGGAAGTGTGTCGCACTTTTAAAGGTCAACTCCACACATTTTAGAGTGAGCCAACATAATCTCAATGAAAAACACATGTCTTATACGGGGCCTCGGCGCTCAGTTGGACTGTAGGATGGTGTACTCCAGTGGGCATGGAGAAAAAGATGCTACTTCACATTTATATTTATGAACATATCTTTCCACCGCATCCCCTCTGGTTGCATCTGAAAATAGAGACAAATTATCACAGCGAATAGGAAAAATGAGAGGGGGGGTATATTATGTTATTCATGAGGAAAACTTCTGTTGACTCTGAGAAAGAAAAGGGGGGAAAAAAACGTCAGCACATTCTAAGTCAAACACCCTCGGTTGCTTCTTTTGTAACCAGAAAACAAGATTTTCTTTTCTTTTTTTTTCATGCGCCCCCTCTCTCTCTACCCCACCTTGTCTTTTTTTTTCTTCTTGCATTTACAACACCTACAGGACAAGTTTGCTAAATTGCGAGGACAGAGCAGGTTCATCATTGTGATGCAAAAGAAGTTGAAATGCAACCCCAAGGCGAGGTAGCTGAGTTTGAGGGATCAAGAGAAAGTGAGAGGGGGGGATAACAAAAAAAAAGTAGCTCAGACCTTTGATGTAGCAGCAACAAATTTACCTTGTGACAGAAGATACATGGCTGCAATAAACGAGTTATACCAGCCCTTACACATGCAATCAGATGATTCTGGCCAGGGTGTTAATTGGATCCTAACCGGCAGATCTGATACGCCTGGGCCCCGGTAGTGGTAGGTGTGGGGACGGGGGGGGGAGCTTTCCAAGTGATGCACTATAATTCACTGAGCTGCTTGAAGCACTTGTAATTTACTGTGTGTCACTGATGAAGAGGCTGATCCAGTGGAGGCCATATTACCTGCAACATCAGAGGAAAATGCCCCCATTCCCCCCCATCATCCACCTCAAACTCCCACACACACACCAACATTCCCATCACCTGCTCTTATTGCGACTTTTTCCTCCCACTGCAGTTTCTTTTTAATTCTATCCATCCTTTCAATTCTATCCATCAGTCTTACTGTTGCGCCCCTTTAGGGACCTTAGTAAACATCAGCAGGAAAAGATGTGTAGCATCTTTTCCTGTAACTATTTGACAGTATCCACTGATAATGAAGCAAACAACGTGCATGAGCTACATACCAGTGTACACTGCATTCAAGAGGCGCAATCAGTAAGTTTCTACATGTAGAGATAAATCAATATGGAAATTGTGCTAAGCCCATCCAAAGCTCCCGAGGGAGTTCTGTTAGATGCTTTTACATGATAGGTCTTTATGTTATTATAAATTACTGATATTGTGCACTGCTGTCAGTGCTATAGAAATTGATTTAGGGAAAACATTCAGTAATCCAGTTAGCTTTGGGAGTGAAGAACTAGGGTATCGACTTCCATAAGCATGTATGGCTGGACATGATTGCGTCTATGCATGTTTGCACATTTACATTATGTGGCTTAAGTATTCATACTTTTATTTACTGTTTTACAGTTTGTGAAGTGGAATGAAAATGATTTGACAGGGTTTGCAAATGAATTTTCTAAAAGATAATCTTGAAAAAGAAGAATAAGAAGAAAGCGCATTTACTCTGAATCGCCTTAAAAACTCTTCTGTTCAACAAATTGCTTTGAGACGTCACTTAAATAGTAAATAAAGTCTAAATGTCGATCACTTTGAGCAGATCATTCCAATGGTAAAGGATAGTGTTGGCTTCATCAAGTTATGGGAATACTTTTCCTCAACAGAAATGGGAATGTTTGATGGAGTTGATGGGGAAAATGGAGGGAGCAAGATACAGTCCTGACAAAAAAAAATGTGTGTTAAAAAAATCTAGAGCAGTGATTTACCTTCCAGAAGAACAATTCTAAACACATTACCAGAGCTGCAAAGTGATAGTTTAGATCAAAGTATAGCCACATTTTAGTATGGTCAAGGATTGTTTAGGTAAATTTAAATGCTTTCACTTATCATTTTTTTCCACTGCACGATAATGTACTACATTACTTCGGTCAATTACAGAAAATGCTTTTGAAATTAATAAAAATATATTGCAATGTAGTTAAACGTAGGAGTTGAATCCTACTACCTTGAACTGCACTGTTCCACTGGTATCCTAGCTATCAATAATACCGTGGCTACATTTGGCTGTAATTGGCTGGTAGATGAGCAGTAACTGAAAGCAAGGTGAGAGGTGGGATGTCAACAGGCTACCAGGGGGGTCGGCATTTTGCGAAACATAGATGAAGCTGTTGGGGTTTCTGCCCTCTTTTTCCTGATTTCTTAATTTTTCTCATTCTCTGTGTAAAAAAATAAAACCAGTGGCTTAATTAGCAGTCACTTCTTTCCTGCCAAGGATTCACAGTAATTAAGGACAAGGACCCCTCGATTTCTTATTACTTTTATCTCTGCGGTGTCTGCAGCTCCGCTAAGTTTCCTTTCCTAATGACAGGAGCATCTGTCGTTGATAACCGCCCCAGTGTTTGCAGTTGGCATTTAATCACTAGTTCCCCTCTCCTTATTGGAAATTGAGTTGTGTTAAACTTAAATAAAGTGAAAGGAATCTGCAGTGTAACATTTTCTTTTTCTTTTGTTTAAATCTAAATGTATTGCAGTACGTGGTTTACCTCCCTTTGATAAAAGCATATTTAGGTGCAACTTCATGCCCGTGTAGACAAAATGCATGGACAAAAAGGGTTTCAAACACTGAGCCTACACTAACTCAAATAAGCTCCAAAGCATCACTTATGGTAAGTATGACAATAAATGGTTACGTTAAAAACTGGTTACTTTGGAAATTTCTACTTAGACCTAGACACTAACATTTTTTAGTATTGTTAAGTGGCCACATCAGTCACTTTCTGCAAATCAAAACTGGAATCCATCTTCTTCTTTTTTTTGTGGATAACAGTGAAGCCGAAGCACATCCCAATTGGATATCATAGTTCTCTTCTCTGCAATAGAGAGGCTATTCGTGGCGTGTGGATGTTTACGCCACTGCCAACGTCTACTAAATGCTTATTAATTTCATTCCTTTGTGGCAAAATCATTTCAAGGAGAGGCAATTCAGCCTCCTGTTCCTTTCAATTCAGCGCTCACGTCAATCAAGCCCTCCTGCAGGATCCTGCAGAATGGAGGTGTTATATTGCTGCAATTATCATGTCATATACTCGAAAATGTAAATGAACGTGTGTGTAAAATTAAATTTATGGGTTGTCAGTGAAGAATAAGAACCAGGAGAGCAATTACTTATCTGCTTTCATCTTGGAGCCTCTGATACGTCAAGCAGAAAAGCATGCAGTTAAATGCTGGAATTAGCATTGTGCTGCACTTCACAGTGGATGTGGACCAGTGCCTTTACCCCCCTGTCTTTTCTCTTCTTCCTTGTCTTTCTTGCTTTCTTTTTTGGGTGATTATCACCCGTAATGTAGAAAACTGATGACAGCATGAAAGGAGCTTTCAAATTTCATAAACTGTTGTTTTCTGTTTTTGGCCCATTTTGCCTCTCGATTTCGCACCTCTTGTTTAAAGTCTTGTTTTATTCAATGCTGATGAAACCCCGCGTTATTCACCTACAAATACCTGACTTTGAGTGCTTATATTTCACCTCCCACACAATGCAGAAACTGTTTGAAGCTCTGTGTGCAATTTATATTTAATTCTCTTTTACATATGTATGCGCATACATTTGCGGTTAACTCCATAAGGGTACGCCCGCATCTATTTTTTTGTGCCCAAACAGCCAGCACCTAATTAATAGCCTTAATAATTGCATCTCGGCTGTTGTTTTCCAGCTGCACATAGCCCATTGTAATGGCATCTAACACAAAACCAGGAGTGACTGCAAGGGTAATTACTTACCTAGCAAATGTACCTTTAAGGGTTAATAACACTGAAGGTGTAAGCCCAGCATTTGCATAATTACACATGGACTGTTTAAATTGCAACTTTTGACAGCTTTTGTTCGACGACTGGCTTATTGTGAATGCAATTTCTCCTGTCCCCTCGCAAGCATAGAGGAGTCCTAAGAAGAAAAGAGATGTACCACAAACAGCCACCTCCTCCTCCATCTCTTCTACCTTAGATGGAGTCCCATCTCTCTAAGACTCTAATGAACAATGGAGGCAGGATTTGTTTGAATATGAATATGAATGTGCAGCGGGGCTGGCTGGAAGTTGACCTTCAGCTGTGATTTTCAGTTCATCAGGATTAGTCAAGGCGGGCGATCAGGAGCCACTAATGCATAATGACTTCTAAAATGAAAAATGTGTAGTGACCATGCAAATGTCTCGGCTAATCAAAGAGGGGGGAGAAACCTAGGGTGGTGGTAGCGAAGGGGGAGTGGGCATTGAGGAGAGGAGAGCTAAACAAGGACGTGTCAAGGCCTGATGGAGAGAGGGAGAGGAGCAGTGAGAAGGAGGGAGGATGGAGAGACATGCATGGAAAGTAATCAAGCCAGTTTGATTAGGTGGCAATGAGGACAGGGATGTCTTATTGGCCCCTTGACACTTCATATAGGGTAGCTACTGTCATGGCAGCTCTGTGACAAACACTGTTGCAATTAGAATCATTGAAGGTGTTACTGCGTGTTGAACTAGTTTTAAATGTGTTTGCCGTCAATGTTTGTTTCAACACTTGTGGATTAAACTGATTTCCATCCATGGCGATGACATTAGAGTGTATTTTAAAGGTCATACAGAAGGAATGAACTACATCCCACCTTTTTTTTGGCAGTCTAGTCATGTTTTGTGCAGCGAACCAAAATATCAGTTCGATATTAAACTATTAACTGGCTTTTCACTCTGTGACAAGTAATTAGAGAAATTGTCTCTTCTTATTTTTTTTAAAACAACCACAAGTAGCTAGATCTCCCCAAAAAAAAAAACGTTTGCCTCTATCCCCCTGTCAGGCTGATCTCATGCAATCAAAGACAGCAGAAAACATATTGTTTTCCAATTGATCTACTTTCTCAGATGTTGGGAGCTTTTTACCCGAGAAGAATTTGAAAGCAATAACGCGTCTCTGTGGTCTACTTTTTTCACAACTTAGCTTCTAGAAATGGCACAATGCTTGCTATTCTTGTTATTAACCTTAAATCGTTAAAGGTGAACCCTTAACACCCAGCCACAAACCTACCAAAACAATGTGACCACTTCATTGGTGTGGTTTTTAGTCAGATTTAGAGTTGTGCATCTTTAAGCTGTTTGACAGTTGAAGCACTGATAGGCATACTAAAGTAGGAGAGTTCAAGGGTCCTGCTAATTAAGGTCTATGTCTATTTAAATCCCACAGCTTTTCCCAGCAGAATAAAGACAGAAAATAAGTTGAGCAACAGAAAGACACAGCACCCATGTGCCCTTCAGTATCTCTCCTAGGATGCCAAACGTCACAGCCTGCTCTACCTACCTATCAATTCACTAGTTAACTCATTCCCAGTAGATCCACACTTCTATGCGTGATGCATTTTTTCAGCGCTCTATTTTTCTAACTTTTTTTCCATTTTCTCTCATCTCCCTACCCATTCCCCTTGCTCTTCTATTGTTTGCCCTCCTCTCCACTCTCCATTTTCACATTTATTGCATCTTGTTTGTCTTTCCCCTCTCCGTGCCTTTTTCCTCGCACCGACTCTCATTCAATCATTTCATTACACATCGTCCATGTCCAGGTTCCAGTATCAGTGGCCATGATGAGTCCCCAGGTGATCACGCCACAACAGATGCAGCAGATCCTCCAGCAGCAGGTTCTTTCCCCACAGCAGCTCCAGGCTTTGCTCCAGCAGCAGCAGGCAGTGATGCTCCAGCAGGTAAACACACACGTGCAGAAAGAATACTAATAAACACTAAAACAACAAACAAACGCTATGATACACATACCCTAGGTATTCCAGGAAAAACAACATGTTAGCTATGCCTAGGTGTTTACACTGTTTTGTTTAGTTACGTTTATTTTGTAATACAATGGCAAACTTAGTAAAGTTACCCAGCTGAAAAACATCAGAAAGGTAGGGCTACTTTTTATAAAAAGTACAACTGAAGATTGTGATAGCAATAGGTATGTCAGTAACACCCAAATGTAGGCACTTTGAATACCTTCTATGGAAAACCAGAAAGAGAGCCCAGTTAATTATTGCTAAAATAACATATATAGAGAGTAGACACAAGTGGCAGATTGAAGGAACAATGGTCAGTATATTAGCTATAAGCTATGCCTCCAATTATACTTCTAAATGTTTAAACCCAAGAGATGGATAGATCTATAAAATATAAAAGGGATTGCAAAATCCATGCGTGTGTTGCAAGGTTTTAACATCTTGATCACAGAATTTTAAGTCTACTGGAGTGCATCTTAACACACCATCCTAAGTCATTCCTGCCAACACTCACTTTTGCTAACTCACCACGGTGTCCTTGAGACGCTTATCAAAAAGAATGCTAAAGTGATGTATTTGTCATGTCACGTCTAATTAACTGTCTCTGGTGGTGTGGCTGGTTCAATTCCCTGACAGGCCTCCATCAGAGACTCTGGGAGTAGGGCTGAGGGCAGGAAGCTAAATGATAGCTGATTGATGATGTAATATTTGGAGCGACTTGAGGAGGCACTTGCTTGGTACAGTCATTGCACAGAGTTGAACTGCATTTCTCATTCATAGACTTGATTAAGGGAAAGAGATTAGTTTAATTAAGAACGTCAGTCATTCTGATTGTCCCTCTTTAATAATTATCACTACTCAAGGGTTAGTTTCAGTACTTTTGTATGCCCTTCCATTCCCATTTTAAACCTCTGTTGCATTTAATTTTTTTCAACATTTTTTTTACTAGTGCTATGTGGTGAAATTTTCCCTCACTCTTATCCAGTTTAATAAATTGTTAGATTCCCCCATTTTAAACTTTGAACACAATTATGAAATTGAGTTACATTGTAGAATAAACATTAACAAGAGCTCCAAAATTAGTCCATCCTTTATATTCTATTTGTTATTACTTTTAAACAAAGATACAATTATTTCAGAGTTGATTATTTGGGCTGTTTTTTTTTTACATCCAGCCTAATTGGTAATTGTCACATTTGTCATTAGTAATTGTTAAATGTGTTCGCCTAGTGTATTCTTTTTAGAATGTGAGTTCTTATGTTACTTTTCCAAACTGCTGTTAAATTTCACAAATCCAGTGTTTAACCCTTGGTTATTCTTTGAGTAGCGTTCTGGTTACTACCTGATTTCTTGTGACACTTTCTGATTATTTGGACATGAAAAGTTGGAAAAGATTCATATTCAATGTATCTTCTCTTTGTCCTTTGTCTTCCTGTGAATGTTTATGTCACAGCAACATCTGCAGGAGTTCTATAAGAAACAGCAGGAGCAGCTTCATCTGCAGCTTCTCCAGCAACAGCATCCTGGGAAGCAGGCTAAAGAGGTAGATGCAACATCACGCATGAATTCAATGCACAAAGATTTAAAGGGCACATAAAAGATACAATGATAAAAAGTCATGTATGTTCAATTCCCATTAAAAAGTTTCACCATGGAGTTCATTTTTCTCAAGCAAAAAAAAAAAAAAAACGTTTGCTTGAGAAACTAGTTTATGGTGAGGTAAATGTATTACAACATGTTTATCATTCAAGGTATTTTAAGTGAAACCCGAGGAATATTCTTGCGTCCAAACTGTTTATGGACATTTTTCAAATACACCAAAGTCACAGTGTTTGGTTCTCATAAATCTCACAGAGATTCAGTTTGATTGACAGACACGTCCCTGTCTCATTCTTCTTGGCTGTGAAAACAGAAGACAGGCGACCCACATTTGCATGAGAATGTTGATGCTGAACCTTGTGAATTTGTGCCGGGCCACATCCAGAAAACAGTGGAAGTATTTAATTTGATGTGAAAGAAAGAAATCCATCACCTAAACACACAACCAGCCCCTTTCTTTTTTTATTTTCCTCTGTGATGCACTTCTTGATGTCACCTCAGTCAGCCCATTATGCTGCCCCCAACAGGAAGTCTCCACCAACCTCCCGACGGCTTTGTTTCTGTTTGGATTTGTGAATAGTTTTCTGTGGCCTTGCCGTCAAATATGGAATAGAAATTGCTCCTTTATTTCTCTCGAGGCACGTCAGAAGGTTGCAAGGCGAGGGAACAGACTGTCTCCCTCCATCAGTCCATTATGCAGCCCGTTTTCCAGTGAGCGCATCTCAAGTTTTGCCTCTCCTGTGCACTGCTCAATCAATCATCTGAATGTTTAAAAACTGCAAACATACTAGCACATGTCAATTCACCTCAACTGGCAAAAAGAGCAGTAATGAGAGAGACAGACTAAAGGCCTTTGGTAATTCTTGCGTAGAAACATTGATCTGTCATCACAACGTTTTACCTTGGTCTTTCACAAACACTTTTAATTAAGAGTTTGGTATTTTACATCTTTATCCGTGTTGTCTTGCACAATCATTTCACAATTGCCTGTCTAGCTTGGTGATAAGTAACTTACTAGGGAGACTGGTCAGGGGCGATGCGCTTCATGTGTGTTTAAGATTGTGACTCAAAATTCACGTGGAGCTGTAAACCCTTTGAATCTATCTGGCCCCTCGGATCAAATTAGCAAATAACAAAAAGAAGACAGGTAACTATCGTGGATCATGGTGGAAGGACTATACCTGTATCGTAAACAATCAGAAGCTAAATGCACTAACAACATCACTTTAGTACAGCCCAAAAACCAGAAGGGAAGATTCAAGTGCGCTCAGTCGGAGAGCTAGAACCTGCAGAGGAAGGAGCAAAGAGTCATAAGAAGGTCACAAAGAGGGCGAGGGCGAGTTCTCCAAACGCTCACACACATCACGGCGAGCCAATGTCTTTTGCTCTCTCAGCTGTTAATTCCACTATAATTTTCCCTCCCTCCTCTTCTCCATGCTCCCCACTTGCTCCTCTCCTCCCCCCTCCTCCTCCTCCTCCTCCTCCTCCTCCTCCTCCTCCTCTCTATAGCAACAGCAGCAGCAGCAGCAGCAGCAGCAGCTGGCTGCCCAGCAGCTCGTCTTCCAGCAGCAGCTCCTGCAGATGCAGCAGCTCCAGCAGCAGCAGCACCTGCTCAACATGCAGCGGCAGGGCCTGCTCTCGCTGCCTGGGCCTGCTCCAGGTCAGGCCGCCCTGCCCGGACAGTCCATGCCCCCAGCAGGTAAGCAGTTGTGTTTGTCGGAGCACCTGACTTCCTGTCATTTGTTAAGTGTCCTCTTCTGTCTCTCTGTCTTGTCTTAGTTTTTCTAATTGGTATGCACATGTAATCCAATTGCGTTGTCTGCTCCCTCTCATTGATATCCTCCCTTACCATCCAATTGTCCTTTGTCCATTGTCCTTAGCTCTTGACATGAATACTTTGTTTAGTCTTAGAGGCTTTCTCCTTGCTAATTTTGACTCCCTCTGTCTGTCTCAGCTCTGCAGGTGTTTGTGTTCGCTGTTTCCATCTTTGTTTTTATTCGCCCACTCGCCCTTTTTCAGTGATTGTTGTTTTTTACTGCTATTTATTGAGAAAAAAAAGAAGCACAAACAGAGATAAGGGTGGCAAACAGACTTCATTTTCTTCTTTACGGATCAAGTAAACACTCCTGTTTTTTGGTTACAACCAAAATGGCGGAGACGGAAAACAACAGGCAGTGAGGTGTTTGACGAAATCGCAGCAGACATTGTTTAGTAATAAGTTTCCACACAAAAATACAAAAACCTTATTTACATTAAGGTGAATTGCAAAGTTGTATGCCATAATCAATGTTTCTCTGGGTACACAAATGAGCTGTTTTCCAGTTGAAGTCAGTGTCTGACTGGGCAGTATAGTTTTACAACTTTTAGTCAGGTTCATCAAACTTTCTCTGTGGCCACTCCACAGCATTCGTAGGATTAAAACCAGATACATGCTTATAAAGTGTTACACTCCACAAACAGGGCTTTCATCTTTGATGTCTACAGGTGGCTTGAGCCCTGCAGAGCTCCAGCAGCTGTGGAAAGACGTGACCGGAGGTGGTAACGGCGGTCACGCCATGGAGGACAACGCCATCAAACACGGCAGCAGTGGCGGCATCGTCAACGCCAACACGGGGACCGGCGTGGTCAGCAGTGGTTTAGACCTCTCCACCAACAACTCCACTTCAACTACCTCCTCCAATCCTGCCAAAGCTTCGCCGCCCATCTCACAACACTCCATGACCAATGGACAGTCGCCCATCCTCAACCACAGACGAGAGCGGGAAAGGGAGCGCGAGAGGTAAAGATAAAAAAAAAAATGCCATCAAGCTGCTTTTTTAGATTTCACAGTAGAGCACAACAAGCGGCTTGAAGTTGTCGTGCAGAAACTTGAAGGAAAATAAAATGTTGTGTTTATTTATTCAATCCTTTATTAGTGTCTTAGCGATATTCGAGCAAAACAATAAAAGCACTATGCTCCCATGGGATCTTCTGAATAAACTTAGCTTGCACACACATATCAAACACAGGGAGTAGAAGCCATGCAGGAAGACACACTTATGCTCATAACAAACCACTCTGGCAAAGAAGACAAGGTAACCCCCTTGTACATTAAGTATTTAGTGTTGTCTCTTCATTTTTCCTCCTTTGAAAATTACCTTCCCTCTTGCTTGTCATGTAAACAGAATATATGATGCCTTGAGTGGCATTACTAGGATGTTTATCCTCGTGATGCCGTGTTTTATAAATGCACCTACCACCAAAACACTGGATGTTCACATATCTGCCTATCTGGGCCATGCATTATTCAAAGGCTTTTCTTGGGCGATATTATAATAAGGTCTAAGGATGGAGATTGTGTGTGTGTTTGTGTGCACGTCTCTGTCTGGATTCTTGGTTGAGACTTGCAATAGAGGTGGAAGTGCAGTGTAATTGGTTTAAAGTAGATGCTATCTCTGCAGTCCCTCTAAAAGTAGGCTCGCAGGAAAAAAAAAAAAAAAAAAGAACACAGAAGAAGAAGAGAGAGAAAGTAAATGAGAAGACAGGGAAGAAAAGAAAACATCTGCTTGTGTCCCGAGGGGTATTTGTGGTGCTCGTAATGATCGAACAAGAAGTATTGTCAGGAGTGCTGCTTACTAACACGCCGCAGATCGATGTGGGGGAAGCCCCTCCGCAAAAACGTAGCATGAGTTCTGCCAGGGCTTCGACCACACATGTGCAGCCATAACCCATCCACACACTCTCCTTCACATTTCCATGAGCACACTTGTACACCAGTGACAAGCCTAAAGGTTAAACTGTCATCTTTAATAGGATGTGCTGTCTAGGCAGGGCCGTAACTTATTTGGGTGCCATTTGAAAAACACCAGAACACCCTTGTCCTCAAAGATCGTAAATTACACAGTGTATTAATCTCCTGATGAAAATTATATGGGTGTCTGGATTTTTTATGTTTACTCGAAAGCCTGCCCCCCTCCTCCCTGATAATGGATTTACAACATGGAGTAGTGGCTGTATTTCTCATTGTAGATTTCCATGGCAGAATGGGTTGGGAGGGGGGGGGGGGGGGCTTTTTAACACAGTAGTCACCACTGTGATTTAGTTAATGCAGCAAGATTTAGGATGTAACTTGTATTTAACATTTTACAGTAACATGTCCACGTTACTCTCTTATTTGATCTGCCTTCAGCTCACTTCACGAAGAAAGCGGAGGAACACATCCCCTGTACGGTCATGGTGTGTGCAAGTGGCCCGGCTGTGAAACCATGTGTGAGGACTTTGGACAGTTTTTGAAGTAAGAACATCCTTTGACAATAGCTACAATTTCTTTTTCATTTTACTTAATCCAAGTGTCCAGTAGTGAAACGACATCCTAAACTTTTCATCATTTTGTCCCATTACGACCTAAAAGCCATTAAAAAACACCTTAATGCAAATTTGATCAGGACTTTTATGTTATAAACCTTTGGCTTACATGAGGCGGACCAAATCATTTATACAAGGAACCATAGCTGGAGAAATGTCTACATTTTGTCAAGTTGATGTAAGCTGTACAACTAAGTAAAGGTCCGGGTTAATCTTTCATTGAAAGAAATTGCTTTATGTAAAAAATAAAATAAAAAAGTTTAATGGGGAGTAGTCCTTTTACAAGCTTATTAATGTTGCAGAGTATAGCATAAATGTTGTCCTTTTTGTTCCCCTTCTCTCTCCGTGGCCTTACTCTTAAATCATCCCTGTCTTTTTACTGGGCACATTCTGACCTCTAGAAAGCTGGGTGACAGGGTTCTGCTCCCGCAAAGCATGACTCAAACCAACTCTGATCCATAACAAATTTCCTCTGCAGCTTGGAGGGACCTGATAGGTTTGTGAAAAAGCGTCAAAAGCTAATGGCAGCTCGCACGGCCGCACACTTACCTCAACAACAAAGGGGCCCCATTCACTGTTGTCATGGTGTAGGCACCGGAGCAAATGAACTCTTCATGCTCCATCAACAATTTAGTTAATTAGCTCATTTGTAATTGGCCGGCTTTGTTGCCAGGATGTTAGTGGGGGGACATCAAAGGAAGAAGGTGTTTGCAGCGCTGTCGATTACAGGTTATCACATTGCCACTCACCGAGAGCCTCTCTCCCTCCCTGTATCCCTGACTCCCCACACTCACACAGAGAAGAAAAGAAAGGGAAAGCTTTAATTTGAATATTCTAATTAGATTTGTAATTAACTGTGAAATAACGATCTGGTGAGTGTTTTTCACGAGCTGTAAATGTCCATTTGAATTCTCATAAACTCCCCAAATCAGGACAATGTATCCACTTATTTTCCCAGTCATGCAATTCTCTGCAGTATTGACTGAAATAAGGTGCATTAAGCTAGAACATGTAATTGTACAAAAAGGAAATAAATAAATATATATATATATATATAAAGTAGGATTTTGTTCACGCTTTTTTCTAAATCTGCAGTGTCTTGTGAATTGCTGCTAGGAGGAGTGTCTGTGGATTGAAATGAGTCCGACAAACAGTGTTTTCATGTCTTTCAAAGACACTTCCAGTCAGTAGATTAGGCTTCGTTCCACATTCTGTCGAAGCAAATACAGTTAAAAGGGCTGTAATTGACAGCAGTGGATTTGAACGTAATGGACATGAATAGATATCACAGCTGCAGCAAGGAAAGTGTTTACATATATCCTCTGGAAACGGCGAGACATGGGTGTCAAAATTAATACAGAGTGAATCTTAACATTTTTTCATGTCACAAGCAAATTGAAATTTTGTGTTATTAATATGGACTAAAAAGCAATCTGTAGTAGCCGGGTGGTATATTTTGGATATGTTGGAAATTTTTTAAGGGTACAGTATCTGAAATCAAAAATTTGTTCCCATGAACCATTTTATTAATGCACTGATTACTTTCTTTTGATGTGTCTTTTATATTTGGGCTTGTGTCCTTCATTTCTTCTAAGATACTGCCCTTCCAAGAATTCCCTGTATTTCAGTCCATTCTCTTTTATATTACTCTGGCCAGCTTTCACGCCCTGTAATAGAAAAGCATGGTGCTGCAACCACCAGGTTTGGTAGGCAGTGTTAGTTTTTCACAATAAAATGTTTTTTATGTATGGCAAAATGTTTCATGTTAGTCTCATCTAACCTACATGGCTTGTTACAAACTGGAAATCTTTCTTTCAACAATGACTTTTATCTATTCACTATTTAGTGCACAACTAAAAGTTGTTCTCCTGTCAAATTCCCCCACCTGAGCTCTGAATCATTCTTACAATCAGGTACAATCAGGCCCTTGGCTACATCTCAGTCTAATGCTTTTCTTACTTGTATTGTCGGTTAATGTAGACAGCCATGTGTTTGTAGGCATGTTGTTTGTCCAGGATTCCCTTTAGGAGTATCAAAGTTGAATCGGTTGATGGCAATACATCAAATTCGTACTAACATGTGGTGTTTATAGTTGTAACTTGACGAAATGTGAAAGTTCAATGGTATTTGAATCCTAGAATTCTAAAAAGTCATCCTCAGGAAACACCAGTTTGTTGTTCACACTACAGAACTACACGTCATGTAATCCTGGTACACGAGTTTGCCTTGCAGCTTTGGTAAGGGATGCACCTGTGATCCAGCAAGACCACAGAGGATTAGCAGGTTTTGTGATATCATATCCAATCACCTAAGCACACTCACTTAATAGAAGACATCCACCTATACTTTGGCACTGTATGCTCTGTTTACACACAAACACACACGAGTCTGTGTGCTTTAAGGATACTGTGTGTAGGTAGATTAGCTGGTCACTTCAGTCAGGACTAGAGATGCAATGTAACAGATGCATGTGTATTCTGGATACAGTAAGCTTATAAGCTTCTCTGAAACAATGGATTCTTGTAAAGTCAAACCAGGAAGAAAGCTGGAGAGAAAACAGTTTGATTTCAAAGTTAAAAACAGGTTCACAGGTTGGGAGCCAGTTTTGTAAGAACATTTTCTAGAATTCTCCTGTTACAGAATCGTTTCTTGACTGAGTCCCACACAGAAGCTATGCTGCAACCCAGCCAGCACAAGACAACAGAAGGCAACAAAGAAGGGAAGCTCGTCATTAGAACAAAGATGGCTGCTCTGTGCCATGCCTTGGAGCAGTCATTGTAGGTGTCAGAGGGAGTCCTTTCATGTTTCAGGAGATGCCATTTGACTACACACACACACTGATATGCACATGTACGCACACACGGGCACAGTTTAAACGGGGTTACATAAAGTGGATGTCAGATTTAGTGACAGCTTAGATGTTGGTACTTCAGCAAAAGGAGAGGGGGCTACGTTTGTTGGGAGGGGTTGGGGAGAGACCCAAGTCAAGCTGCCGCCTCGTAGCTCGCTGCTGGAGCTCAGCTCAGCAGTAGTGACACGTTTAGTCATCTATTGTTTTGTTGCATGGAGAAACTTGTCAAGATCAGCATTTACCTCGCTCCTCGGTGCGCTTTAAAGTTTTCTCACCTGGAAAATGTAGCCGCGAGGTGGCATGGCACCCCGAATTAGCTCTGTGAAGTTCAAAATGAAATAATATCTGTGGGAATGTTTCTTGAGTGGCTGGGTGATTCGGTTCACCGGTGTATTTGTGTTACTTACACGACAAAGAGAGCTGAGATACATGAAGGCATTGAGGTTAGGTGCAAAAGTTTTTTCTATAAAAAGAAAGACAAAAGCAGAATAAAATAGGGGGGCACAATTACAATTGAAAAAGGCAGAATGTTAATTTTGTACTATAAGTTCAAGGTAAACTATTAGATCAGTGCTTCATCGCGCTTTACAGTGCATACATACATTCACAGACCAAAATTAACTATATTATCATCATCAAATTATTTTTTTTATACTGTCGTGAAGCTGTAGTATTGTAACATGTGAAAAGACTAAAGACATTTTGGAAAGCGCTCTCTCGCATTTCTCAATGCATCCTATTACACACAATATTACCAAACTATTGTTATAATCTCACAAAAACGGATAGCAGCAACCCCCATCCAGCTCTTCCAATGTTCTGTCACCGTTCTGCTCTTCTTATTAGTGGCAGCGAGGCAGGCACGGTGTTAAAATGGCAAGCTCAGCCGCTAACCTGAACGCTGGTGTCTGTAACCCTCCACTAATTAAACCCACAAGGCAGCAGCCAAATGTCTTTGTCTTTATATAATGTACACATATGCACATTGTTGAGGCAGGCATTTACTTAAGAAGGTTTGCAGGCCCTTACATGGCGAAGATGGGCACCCCCCCTCCCTACTAAGACCTTTAAAAGGCAGGCCACCACCTCCAAATGGTGACACTGTCAATGAAAAGACCATGCGTAAACATGCTTTGTTTTAATTCCCTTATTTAGAAGTGTGGGAAAGGAATCAATGTTAGTATATCATGTGCAGCCAGTTAGGGGCTTAGGTTTCTCTGCTGGGCCTTCATAGCCCCTGATAATACACACAGACAATTAGCAGAAGTGTATGGTCCATATATGCTGGCTTGGGTAGATTTATTATTTGGCCCTTAGTGGATGCTGATGGTCTCTACATATTCATGTTTGTAGCTATGGGGGAAGAACCTTCAAGATCTTTTGTTCTGCTCTCATAAGGCTAAACTACAGGTGTTAATAAAACAAAACAAACAAAAAAAACCTTTGTTGGTTTAGAAAAAGTAAAACTGTGTACCTCAGCATCTGTTCCTCCTAATATTTAGTGTCATATGTTCTTAAATCTCTTCCATGGTCAGATCGTGTCTACATCTTATATTTCCCATTACTCACGCGCAATGATGAAAAAAAAAAAAAAAATTGTTTTCTTCTTTTCTTAAAGAAATGTTTTACTTATTGCCATTTATTTTAGCTACAGGTAATTCAAATAAAACATATGGCTTACTTAAGGGAATTGAAATACCAAGGATACTCAGGCCTTCTTGAGTAAAGGGGACTAACGTACTTCAAAAACTGAAAGCTTGAAAAATAAGTTGATCACCGTGGTCAACATCACTTTTGTTGTTGAGAATGGTCGGAAACATGCAGCAGTCTTCTTATTCTCCATTTCACCATGTTAGATTTTCTTTTGTCATGTTTTTTTGGTGGGGTTTTTCCCTTTCCAGTGTGTCTGCCTACCCCCTTCTTAATTTCTGTCTTTGTTTGCCATTATTAATGCTCAGCAGAACATGCTGCCATTTGAATATTTTATAAATGCACGTTGTAATGTTCCTGCAATCGCCTTGCTAACTGGCCAGCAGTGAAATTGAATGCACAAAGCTCCGGCCGTCTGCAGGATGGCAGCGAGGCCTCACACATAAACACATACGCTCACCGAAACTAAACATAGCCGCTTGTCGATAAGGTGTAGGTCTGATAAAGATTTTGCATATCTTTCCCTTTTTTTTTCTTTTCCCGCATTGTTTTGTAATGAGGTATCTTCAGGGACAGCGAGCAGCCATCTCTGTGCTTTTGAAGCAGCTGTAATTCATGACACACACCATACATCAAGTGCATAAGATAGCGTTATGGGCAGTGAAATGAAAAGGGTATTTGCAACATTAGTTCCCTCATCCTGCAAGGGACGTGATTAAATGATTAATGAAATCTTCCCTTTTTTTGCATGCGTTTTCTGAAACAGCAATTAGGCACAGAGCTGTTCAAATTCGCCACTCCTGTCCCTCATGCATTTCATTCCCCACCTCTCCATATTTTTCGTTTTTTTGGGGGGGTTGTGGTTTTTTATTAGTACCTCATTCTTGATTTATAAAAGAAACATTTCAGAGCATTAGAGCTAAAATTGTACGGAAAGCCAAAGCGGTAACAAGATGAAACCTTCTTAAATGTGTTCAGTCTTAATTGAAAGGTACAGGACTATTGTGATTACAAATGTTCTGCTCAGCTGCTGATTGACAGGCCAGAAAGCAGCTCAATGAGTTGTCTTGTTTTTTTTTTGTTGCGCTTTGCAGATAAACAAGAAGCAGTGCGCAGGGGAATATGTGGTGGAAGTGTGTGTTTGTGATAATGTGGGCAAGCGTGTGTTCTTAGATAAAGTTGAATGCCACGGAGGAAGAGATTTTGTACTCCCACTGTTGCACTGGAGGCTGTGCTGTAAATGATCATTGAAGGGTCTGCAAGCTAACCTATAATTACTGCAGATAAAGTGGCAGCTCTGGCATTTCATAAGCATGTCTCCTCAATGCTTGCTTTGTGAGTTTGTCTCCAATGATCATTTAGACAGAGGCTTATTACCCAGCATCACAACACTTTAGGAACCCTTTTTTCCACTACACGTTTGCACTACTGCATACACATGCCTGGAATAAAGGTCTATCCTAATGGTAGAGATTTCTTTTTCCTGTCCTACCAATGAAATTCCGTCGAAAACAAAAAAAAAAAAAAACCTTCGTAACTGTTATGGTTGTCTGGCCACTTTTTTTTTCCTCCTAATGAGGCGAACACACCAGATATGTTTAATACGTCCGAGGCATGATAATGCACCTTTTAAGTGAAGAGGCGCCTTTGTGTTTCGAATATTGCCAGTGTTAAATTGTGTGTGTTGTTTTCAATAAATCAGGTGGACAAAGCCATTCGAGGCCGGCACGTTTGTTCTTAGAAGAAATCTGTGCTCAGGGAACCACTAAAGCCCCCTTCACCACCATCTAAACCCACACCTATTGTCATGTTAAAAATGGCGCCTCACACCATCCTGTTACTGCTAATTACTTCATTTCAAATTGGAACAATGGTGTATAACTAGGAACCTAAAGGTAATTTTCCCTGTGTATAAATTATCATGAAAAACAAAAGTTAATACTGTAATTATCATCCAACAGAATTATTTTACACTGTACCCTATAAAATCTACGTTTTTATTGTTTCAACTAGAAACGTCAATGTATTTTTTGTGACAGTCAAAGAATGGAATATGGGGGAAAAAGTGGCTTTCAATCTTTTATTTACATTTTTTATAATGAAAATAGTGTCAAATTTGTTATTTAGCCTCCCTGTACTCTATCCTTTAAAACCAATTACATGTTGCTTAATTTTGAGAGAATAGTAAATAAACATTGTGAAAACTGACATTTAGGCAAGGTTATGTTACAAAACAGCATCCCAAAGAAAGCATAACATTCCACTGGAAACCCTGTGTGTTGAAAAACTGAGTACCTTATTCCAACAGTAAAACAAGGTGTTTGCAGCAACATGCTGTGGGTGGACTTTTGTGGAGTGGACAAATTGAAGCTAGTCAAAGTTGAAGGCAAGATGCATGGAGTTAAATACAATGCAATAGTCCAAAAAATATATATCAAGACACGTTAGGGGCTGCACTGAAATACGGTGGGGCAGAAGTTCACCTTATAACAGAACAACCACAATAAATATCCCGATCTAGAATAGCATGGTTGAATTTAAAGGATGTATATGTAACCATTAAAATTAAACCAATGGTAAAAACATTGTCAAGTGTATTATCCCAGTGAAATCACATCTTGTTTTTTTTTTTAAATCTCAGGCACCTAAGCAATGAACACGCCCTCGATGACAGAAGCACAGCCCAGTGTAGAGTCCAGATGCAAGTTGTACAGCAGCTTGAAATACAAGTAAGTACTAAACAGTGTGGTGGAGCATATTTTTACTTTAGTTTAGTTACAACCTCATACAGTCAAAACTTTATTCAGTAATACTTGCACAAGCAGGAGAAAGGCCACAGTGTGGTTTGCTTAATAATTCCAGACAAGCAGGACCTGCTGAATTCAACAAAGCCACTAAACAAAGGAATCCTCAGCCCTTACAACGAAAGCCATTATGGCTGTTTTAATTGAATTAAGCCCATGATTTATTTTCTCTGCTGCTTCCTTTTTTTTTTTTCTCCTTCTTTTTCTTTCCAATTAATAGTGAGCGCATCTTCCCCAGTCTGCTGTGTTAATTAACTGCACTTTGCACCTGAAGAAAGCTCAAAAGGAGGGAACTATTTTCAGTAGGTGGAGCGTGACCTTATTAAGAAGTCATGTTGGATAGATAATGAGAGCGCTGATTGAGTGACATTATTACTCAGCACTGCAGACTAACACAGCTCTGCCTTTAGAAACAAATAAAGACAGAGGCTGACAAATGTTTTGGCATACCTGTTAGAAATAGCTAATAAAGAACTTAAATGAATGAACTTCATCGCAGTACTACAAGCGTATACAAAAACTAGAATGTTTTAATCTATTTAAAACAAGCAGGAAATTGATTTTAGGACAAGGTCCGAGTCTAGTTTAGCAAACTTTACATATTATGGACATTTCATAGGAGCCAAATTATTACTATTTATTGCAGATTTCTTGCATATTATTGCAATGCTGTTTACTGAATATGTTGTTGTCACCAATAACTTTACCGTAAATAAATAGTCACAATATGTTTTGCTCTTTGCATAAATACGTATATGAAAGGATAAATCATGTGCAATATTTAGTTCATGATAAGCATGCTGCAATAAAAGAAGACTATATGTTACCCACTTCTACACGTCTCTATCAGGTCCGCCTGTAAATTTATCAGAATTTGAATAAGCCTTGAAGATCTTAAAAACAAATACAATCTAGAGCCCTTTAGTTACAGTCTTCAAATGTGTATTTGCTTTTTTTTCCCAGTTCGAGTTCAGTTTCAAATGTTTTTATTGCTAAATTCTACCGTCCCACTGTGATTACATTGTAGGTCTTTTTCTTTTTGCACTTTCTTTTCTCTCTTTTCCTTCTGTCCGTAGTCTCATCATCTCAGGTCTTTCTTTTCACCGCGCCGACCCATCACTTGTAATGAGGCCCGGCTCTGTGTATGTGTGTGTTACTAAGGGGCGGGAGAGTTTCAGCCTTTCACAAGGTCCGGTCCCCGTCACTCCACGTGAATTAGATTGATGATGAGCACCGGCTGGGGCTGCTAACTGGACCGGGGAGGCGGGGCCACCTGGCACCCTGTTTGGGAGACCCCTTCACCTCTCGGCAGCTGCTGGCTGTGTTCCATCCCTCTAACAGTGTCCACAGGACTTTGAGTCGACACTCAGGATCACCTAATTTATAGCCTAACCAGCTTGTTACTGTCAAACCCTTTGCTGACCTAAATTCGGATATAGACAAAAAGGACGAAATGCTATTTGTATTTTTCTGATCTGCCTCTGTTCTTCCTTCCTTCCCTTCCTCCCTCTGTCCTTGCCTCTAAAATCCACCCTAATGCACTTTCTCCCCTCTTCCCTCTTAACAGCTTTCTAAAGAACGTGAGCGTCTTCAGGCGATGATGACCCACTTGCACATGCGGCCCTCAGAGCCCAAGTCATCTCCCAAACCAGTGAGTGCATATTGCTCTGCCTCCCATATACACGCTTGCCTCCGATCGTAGAAAATGAACAGTTTAAGCCAGTGACAGAAGATGAAAGGGAGGCGAATGGGATTTGTAATACACAGTTACACGTGCTCCTTATCACTTTTTGTGCATTGTGAGAGGACAATAGAGTTTGGGAGTATATTAGATGCTGCAGCGACTGAGTCCTCGGCTAAAACGGTGGGGGTAATTTCTTTGTGATGGCTATAATGGGCCAAAACAACCTGTGGGCTGCTGGTGATTGTTTGGCTCGGTGGCCGAAGAAGCGCTCAGAAGTGGAATGAGTGGAGAGAAGAGATGAGTCATTTTGACAACAAACAGCAGAAAATAACAGGTCAGCGGTAGAGACTGTGGGATGTTGACATGAAGCTAAAATTTATCACAGGGGGGGGGGGGGGGGGGGG
>JAVLVB010000040.1:210189-244735 GCA_032876305.1 Orestias chungarensis
CACACACACACACACACACACACACACACACACACACACATACACATATCGTTTTGTAATTTGGTGCAATTAATAGCGGAGGGCCCAGCTTGGAAAGGAGAGGGCTTTGACGCACTAATTATACAGCAGCCACTCCATCATCAGCACCTTTTGTTAAGAGATCCACCCCTCCTCCTAGTCCTGGAACCACCTTCTCTCACATATCATTGGTTAATTGCGAAGAAGGGCGGCTGGTTTGCCTGTTAACCAGCTCTTTTGCAAACGTCTCCACACAAAAAAATAAAATAAATGCATAAACTGACACGGGCGGAGGGGTTAACCGAAACAGAGGGGGGAGGAAGTGAGAATAGGCTTGTCACGAAGGGGAGCTGTCTTTACTTACTTACACAAAAGGCATGTGTGTCGCTACAACTTTATGGTCCTGTCCGACGACACAAAGATGGTGAAAAATGTCTGCCCCGCAGTACGTGTTCCAGCCAGGAGTGTGTCTGCGCGCTGATAAAGGAAGCCGAGCCGAGCGCCGGAGTCTTCGGCGTTTCATCCTGTGGCCCCTTGCATGTCATCAGTTTTGTTTTTTTTTCTTTCGTCTTCTTACCCTTTGTGGCAGCACGGAGGACTGGAGGGAAAACTCCAGCAGCCGCTCATCAGCATGCAAAATTTGTCGCGGCACTAGATTTAGCAAAGTGAATTAATTTGGATTTGGGATGCAAATGAGCACACGGGTGTGTGATCACCATTTCGATGGGGGCACGCATGAAGATCAGTGCCCTTTTCCAGTTTGTTAGGTACAGTACGCACCGTGTTTCGCTGTGTAAGAGTGTTCCGAGAAGACATGTTCTCGGCATTCGTTTTGCACCGGGAAACATCAAAACCCTCCTCTGGTTTAGGAACCGGTTTTACTCGCACTTTCCACAAACAGGTTTCATTTTTCCAGTGACTTTAGACATATTTCCCCAGGTGATCTATTTACATCTACGGCTCCAGGTTTGCCTTTTGTAAGCTTCAGCAGGATGGTCGGCGATGGGCTTCTCATTTGATTAACAGAATAAATGTGTTTTTTTTAAATTGAAAGCCAAAAAAATGAAAGGTAGTTTAATATCACAGCTCCGTCTCATCAGCTCAAAAGAGGGATCTGCCCCCCACCCTATCCCACTTTCCCTTTCTCTTTCTTTTCTCTCACCCAGAAGCTTATTAGTTCTAACTATATAGCATGCATAATAAAACTGCTCATTTGCTCATTAATATTAAAATTATCATATTCAGAGCCATGGGCATTAAGATCAATCAAATCATGGGATTTTCAGGTCAGATGCAAGATCTGCTTATGAGGTTTTTTTTTTAATCCCTTTCTTTTCCAGAAAGAGCTGTACACACCAAGCTAAGGGGAGATGATAAATATAAAAGACAGGGATATTAAAGCCAGGGATATTATTTGTAGGGGCTGTTTAATGCTTTAATCATGCATGTGCGGTCAAATAATTTTCACATTTTTTGTCTGGTTTTAATTCATGCACAAATTATGCGTTTTTTTAATTTTAAGACAGAAAATTCAAAAACACAAACCGAAAGAGGAATATTTGGACATGTAGATGTCTAACCCTCTCTTATAAATACAGACACACACGCGTGTGTGCACAATGAAACAAGGCCTTCTTTTTTTTTTTTTTTTTCTTTAGTACTGTCATCTTTAAAGCAATGTGTCCATTAAGGGCTCTGCTTTTCTGGAGCAGGAAGGGTTACTGACATCACCATTATCAAGGCCGGCATTACCACTTCTGTCACCACCATAAGCCATTCGCTATGCTGATTACCTCCTTTTAGCCTACTTACTCTGATTGATATGTACTGTGCTCAGGACTTGTAAGAGCATTCGCTCTCACTCAATTTTTACTAATTAAATCAATGGTGCGTGAATGTTAAGAATTTCTTCGAAATATAAAGAAGAAGAAAAAAAATCAATCTCCAGAACTTTTTTTTTTTTTCCTTATAATGGAAAATGAATGAATATGATTTGTTTTACCTCCTCCTGTCTGACCCCAGCTTGTCTTTTCTTTCTGCAGAACGCCGTTCGCCACAACCTGAGCCTGCATAAATGCTTCGTGCGTGTCGAAAACGTGAAGGGGGCCGTGTGGACGGTGGATGAAATGGAGTACCAGAAACGCAGGTCGCAGAAGATCACAGGGTAAGTGGTTGCCACAAATTACATTTTGTGCTTAATATATTGTCACAGATTCCAATTTAGTTTGTTATAATAGTGCATAACCGTGAAAAAAAAGGAAAGGAAAGGACACATTTCCCAAACAAGTAAAGTTTTAAAAATTGTGACCAGCTTCTTCCCACAAACAAAGCTCTCATTCCACAATATGTTGCTGCACCAACCACGTTTTAACTATGTGTTGCAATGAAATTTGCTACTTTTTATCCACTTAAGAATCATGCCAGAGGGCTGAAAACTTTAGTTTGTATCTTAACTAACCACATTCTGCCACGGTTACTTGTGGCCCGCCTGGCTTGTGGCAAACTAGACCTCTTCTAAATTTTCTTCCTAGCATTGTTGTATAAAGGTTAGAGTTGTTAATTGCATTGCTTTTAGACTTTTTATAGTCAAATGTCCTTTGTGGCCCATTTTGCCTAAAGAAAATAAAATGTCCAGTCCTCATGCACACTTTTATATAGGCCAGGGTTCTTCAAATCAAGGCCTCATGGCCCGGTGTCCTGCATCTTTCAGATGTGGCCCGGCTTCGACACACATCAATCAAATAATCAGGTCATTAGCAGGACTCTGGAGAACTTTGTTGCACACTGACTATGTAATTGTTGCCACTTGATTCAGGTTTGTTGAATCAGGGACACATCTACAAGTTGCTTTAAACTGGACCTTAAGGGCCAGATTTGAAAAAACCTGATTTGGGATTTATTTCGAAAAAAAATTTGATTTTGATTTCCTAATGTCACACCCTTCCTCATTATAGTTGCACATACACTGCTGTGCTTAAAAGCATTAAGCTTTAAAGTAAAAAATAAATAAAAATGTATGCATAAGAACGGTTTGTTAGAATAAACAGACAAAAAAAAAATGTCCTTATAATTTTGCGCAAAGCCTAGGACTTATATGAACCATGTAGTTTTTCTTGTGTTGAATTTAGAAGTAAAAGTAGATCAATCAAAATTGATAGTTATAAAGACGAGGTCAAACACTATAATTTCAACAGGAAGTTGCTATGTTCACATGTGAATTTGTACTTGTGTTTCTTCGTTTAGAAGTCCATCCCTCGTGAAAAACCTGCCCTCAAGTCTCGGCTATGGAACGGCATTAAACGCCAGCTTACAGGTACAAGTTCACATCGAATTCCACATTAAGGGGAAGCTTGTTTTTTGTTTTTTTCATACCCACCTTTAGACCTGGAAGGCCACCCTGTGGTCAAACCCTGCAGAAACTCTTCCTCCTCCTCTCCTTGTCCTTCTCGCCTCTCTCCCAGTTTGTTGCAGCCACTTTAGATTGATTGTGGCTTGTGCAAATGCAAGGGCATGTGCATTAATATTTATCTAAGCTGTCATAAATGATTTGGCTTCATAGTGTACGTCAGCGAGGTGCTCATGGCAAAAACTTTAAAAATTTAATCACCGTATATAACTTTAATGCACAGCAGGCTAAAGTCTCAAGACTTTTTTTATTATTTTGAGGTAAAGTTTTTTGGGAGCCTCTTTTTAAAATTATTTTATTAATATAAAGCCTCTCTACACAAAGGCATCTGAATGGCAGGGAGGTAATCTGCAAGCTTCCACACATGGGAAACACTTCTTGCAACATAATAAGGGACAGATATTGTATTTTAGTAATTGCTTTAGTAAATCATTTCATTCCCGCAGCTGTCTCTCATTTTTTTTTACTCTTCCCAGTGTCTCCCAACCACTAAATACATTCTGTCTTTGGAAATAATTTATTCACCTATCATTTCATGTAACTATGCTTCATGTGCTTTTCATTTCTCTTTCTGCACAATGTTCCGTCACTTACTCTTATCCTTTTCCTTCTTCGTCTCTGCAGGCTGCCCTGGCAGAGACCTCCCTACCTTTGCTGGGGACCGCCGGGCTCATGAGCAGCGCCGCAGGCCCAATGGGAGGCAGCTGCCACGGCCTGCTGGGTGGTGACCCGTCTGGACGGAATGGCGGGAGCCCGCCAGGACTGTTGGGCGGGAGTCCACCCGGCTTGCTGGGGATTAGCCCACCTGGTATGCTGAGCTGCAGCCCGCCGACCATGCTACACTGTGCGCACGATGAGCTAAACGGCTCACTCGATCACCTAGACACCAATGGACACAGCAGCCCTGGATATTCCCCTCCAGTACACATGTGAGTGAAAAGTGCTCGAACTGATTTGTTTTGCAGTTTCAAGGGATATTTATACAACTTGAGCTCTTTTTCACATTGAGCTCATGACAAGTGGAGGAGCTGCAGAAATGTGCAGCTCAGGTGGAGGAGTCTTTGAACAACTATTAGTTTGACACATACTTTAACCGTCACACACGATTCGAGAAGACGGGCAAGAAAACTGATCGGGAATAACCTCTTTCAGTCACACCGTAGACAAAGCAAACCTGTGAAGGAAAGTTCTCTGATCAAAAGAGACTACAATTGGACTTTCTTCTCTACATTCGAAACACTCTTGGCAAAAAAACATTGCATATCACCCAGAACAATCCATTTACCCATGTACAGGAAAGCTGGTCAGTTTATGTAATTAATTACAGATACATGACGAATTCTGAACACTTACACCATTTTTATTTATTTTTTTACTTTTATTTATTTATTTATATTTTGTTTTTTTTGGGGGGGGGGGGTTCTCATATACAATATAAAGCATATAAACCATGACTTTGTAAAGACATGTTTAGAATAAATTACACTGAAACCGGGAAAGCTATTCTTTGACTTGAGAATCTTTTCTTGCCTTTAGGGAAAAGAGAATAGTGCTTTTCAGAGCTTTTGAATTTTAGCAGCGATGGACACATCCCGAGTTTCCTCATGCTGATCTTTAAGCGTTTTTTGTTTGATAATGCAAGTTCAAGTCGCCTCTCCCACTTACAGGAACCTATCCTTCTCTCTGTTGCGTTAATTGTCTGACATTTAACCCCTTGGATCAGTATCTGTTTAGTTAGCACTGACCTCAGGGCGAAGCTCAATTTCTTTTCCGCATTGCATTCTAAGCAGACTCTCTTCTCCTTCTTTGTGAGCTTTCATTGCCTTTGTGGTAACACAGATTAAGTCTATATATAGACTCTTGTTATAAACCCTACTGATATTTTTTTGCAGGACTTTTCCTGCTAATATTTAGCATGTGCAGTACTAATTACTTTAAAAGTGTCCACCTTATCTAGCTGAGAGAGAGAACATTTTTGCTTTTATTTTCAACGAAATCCAAGCTACTGTGTGGATAAACACACACACACACACACACACCAACAAACACCGAAAATATCTCTTAATGCTTCTTATGTGCTGTCTGTCAAAGCGTGCATTGCAACATTAGTTAAGCATTTGCGTAATGGATAAAGAATGCTTTCCGATGCCATGTGAGTAAATGCATTTATGAGAATGGATTGTCCATACATTAATATATTTAGACATGTTTACTTCCCTGAAATGGGGTGTTAAGCGAGGCAAATCTGCCGTGCTCTTGACAGAATCCCAATGTTGGCACTCCCTAAGGTCATCTAATTTTTAAGTAACGGGACGGCACAGACTTTCCCCCTTTTCTCCTTTCCTTCTGCTTTCTGTGGCCACGTCTCCCAGACACTGACACAAGTTGTTATGGAGGACGAGAGGTATCCAGCCTTGTTTCTCCCTCCCCACTGCGCTCTCACCGTCCCTGCTTGCTTTTGACTCAGCGCGGGACAACCTCGAAAATGGAAGAGATGTGTTTTTCAGCACTAGTTTTTTGCTGTATGCGTTTAAATAATAGAGAAGCCTGTAGCCCTAAACTAAATAGTACTGTACATCACCTCGAAGAGCTGTTTTTCATAGAAGAGTCATCGGCGCAACTGACTCCATTCAGCTGTTAGACAAACCTCTTCTCCCCCTAAATGTCTAAAGGTTAATGATGTCTGCTTAACCGCAGACCGGCTCGCCCTGGGCCATGCTGGATATGTGTATGTGTAAGTATGCATGTGTAATAAACTTGTTCACCCTAAGGGGCTGTGCTTAAAAGATGTGGTTGCCGAATTAACGAAGTAGGCCTGAGCTCACAATTAGAGCTCCCAACTTCTCTCACACTCAACACAATATGTTGAACCCAATTCTTCTATATTTGTTCTCGTGTTTTTTAATCGTTTCGTGTCCACCCATCTTTGGTGTAATGAACATCTTCCTCCTCTTCTTCCTCTTTCTCAGTATTATCACCATCAAAGTCCCGGACTAATGACCTTATTTGCATCCCCGGCTTTACCTCCCCACGATTGCCGATGCTAATCTCCAATTGATATGAGAGCATGCATCTCAGTGCATTTATTATGGCGCCTTTCGGAGCAACGTTTACTCCCTGAGTGACTCAATAATGGCATCCAGCCATTAGGCACTAAATGGCTCATCCACATATTTTAATAAAGCATTGGATAAAACTGAAAGGGAATAGAGTCGTGCGTAATGTTTTACTTGTAAAGCATTCCAACATCTTAATGAGGATTATCTTAATAGTGTGCGATCACCAAGATGCACCCATTAATATTTTGATATGACTAGAAGATGATCAGGAGCTTTTCTCAAAGCAAGTTTTATTAAGCAAAACGAGGAGGATGTTCTTGTTGTGTAATCTAACATTAAAATATACCTAATTTAAATTTAAAAGGGTGGAAAAAATAGTAAACCTATCTACGGAAACGTGTTCACTGAAGAAACAGTTTCCCCACGGTGTTGCATTTTGATGTTTTTCTTGTCTGCAACCTCTCTGCCTTTCACCCCCCCCCCCCACTCCGCAAATCCGCAGGACAGAAACAGAAATATTCATCGCACAGCTCGAATCCTGCTAAGATCTTCTCATTCCAACCACATCAGAATATTAATTTACAGTATTTGGCTCTGAATATTAAAGTCATCTGTACCTTTTAAAAATTCTTTTCAAATTCAAAGGCCCCAGCGCCCTCCCTTTCCCCCCGCTGATGAAGGCGGCCCAGGAGAGACGCATCCTAACGTTGCCACTGCTTGATAAGTCTCCCTCTCCTCTTCCCTAGTCTACGGGGATTTTCTGATGCATCCGATGTGTCAGAAATAATTAGGTTTTGTCAGATTTATCATCGTTGCACAAACCCTTCTCCCCGACTAGGGCTCCGGATCATGTTATGCCTTGTTTGTGTGTGACAGCATTATTATTCTTGTTAGCTGCCCAGCACTTCTTTTCCACCCACTCCTGTGTTGTTCCGAAGAGAAAAAAGGCGCCCTGTGCTGCTTCCTGCCCAGCGCTTATTGACAGTGGCTAAAGATATTCATCCATTTAGAGTTAAAAACATGTATCATGGTGTCCAAGCGAACTGCCGGGGCTGAAGTTGATTAATGGCAGAAGCATGCTGCCGGTTTTTCCTCTTGAGGAGCGACACGCCACAGCCTCTGCATATTAACGAGTGGCTGTGCTTTCTATTAACTAGATAAAAAAGCTTCTCCACTGCCTTTGCTCCAGGGGGCTCGGGGATGAGGAATTCTCCATTATTTATCATGTGGCCTGTTTTGTTCCCCCCTCTTTTTTTTCTTCTTCATGTATTTCAACCTGGTGTCATCAGTAAACTTTTAAATGCCAAACATGTCTGAAACATCACAGCTTATCGGCCTTGCAGGAGCAGTCTTTTTCATGCAATTTTCATGTGCTTACTTACAGTAGACGTGAGGCATCATGTCGAATTAGCGTCTCGCAAACAACACGGTTTCTAGCTTCACCAGATAGTGCGTGTCACACATGTTCTTCTGTTACAATAGGCGTTGGTCGGCATGAGATCAACACCATATTGGGTGACCTCGAGGAAAATTACCTCTTTTTTACACATTTAATTGTAGAACATAATGATCTTACAGTTAAAGTGCTGAGATTTATGGTTAATTCCATTTGTGTAACAGGCATGTCCTTAAGTCAGGCTATCTGCATAGGTAGCTAGCTTTTGGGTATTGTCACAATTACAGCAAAATCATTTCCCAAACAGCTGAATTTTCTCTTTTTGCAAACATGCCGTTAATGGCAGCGGCATTTCACTCTATGGTCTTTATAAAATTTCATCACTCACTCACTTTGGCCCAATAATTGGCCTCCTAAAACCATTCTAGACCTTAATACTGGAAACAGCCCCTTGCTTATTTGCAAACCTGTGAAGGGAATGGCTTCTTGGATCAGAAGGATTTTTTTCTTTTGCTTTATATTGCACTGAATAATGGTTGCAGACCTTTGTACAAAACATTTTGAAACAAAAAACATCTAACTTTTATTGATGACATTTTTTTGACAGGCCACCTATTCACGTCAAAGAGGAGCCACTCAACATGGACGACGACGACTGTCCAATGTCGCTTGTGACGACGGCCAATCATAGTCCGGAACTTGACGATGACCGGGAGCTGGAGGAAGGGAACCTATCGGAAGTCCTGGAGTGACTAGGATACTGTTTATGGTCAATGTGTCCCGCTATTCTACCGCAATGTGTCTCCTACACAGACCTCCAAGGCCAGAAAGTACTCCACAATTCACGAAACCACAGCTGACTCTTTCTCACCACTGGGACTATTTATTAAGCATGTATCCTGATAGAGACCAATCCAAACTCTTTGCTGAATACCTTTCGGATTCCCAAACATGACAGTCATAAGATGTCTGTTGTAAAAAGATGAAAAGGAAAAAAAAATCTGAGACCTGATATATTTGGGGGTGGCGTGGCCACATACAGTGGAAGGATGATGGACTCATGGATGAGGGACGAAACATGAGACAAATAAGCAAATCATTTTCTGCTGAATGCTAGCGGCCTCCTATACTGCCAAAAAAGGAAGACGGTTAATGTTTGTGAATACCCTAACCCACAGTAGTTGTTAATGTCTAGAGACAATTGCTGGTTCAATTCAAGTTGTTGCTCTGATATCATTTGCACAGGAGTAGTCTCAGAAATTTTTGTCACTGCCTGTATGTTGCTACTATTATTAAAATCAGCATATTATGTTTAGCTTCTTTTTTTTTCATCATTCCTAATTTTAAAATCTGATGTTTAGACACTAACCAGCTGTATATGCCATTCCTCGAATCACAATCGCAGTACCAACACTGTTGTCGCAACTGTTTGGAAAAAAGAAAAGAAAAAAGTTAGAAAAAAAAAAAAAAGTCGGCTTCCAGTCTGTTATGTGTTTGTGATTGAAAGTCTGAAATGAAGTTGGAGAAATACCTTTGTACGATAGCGCCATTTACAAAACCAGTGCATCTCTGCGTTACTTTCCTCTCTTCTTACCTCGGCGTTCTAAAGCTTTGTCTACCTGCGAACAGTGACAGGCAACAGCTAATAACCAAAGCCAACACTAGCAATGGCCAATAGCTTACAGACAGAAGTCACCAAACTCCTCTTTTGTGGTCTCACCTGTGACTTGAACTAGTTAAAAGAAGCTTTTTTTTTTTTTTTTTTTTCTGTCCTCAAACTACCTTGGAAAACGCTCTGGGATTGTTTCATTTAGCCCTATACAAAGATGATCAGAGCAGAAACGAGTGCTAATCCTGTATAATTTGGGAACTCACGTCTGCTCCGGTTATCTTCTTGCCAGGCATTTTGTCAGCGAAATAACCATAAAAGTGGACCATGACCAAAATAAAGCGTTCGTGTTTTCAAAAGAAGTGTAAAAACATCTTGATGCTGTAAAGATTATGTTCATTTTTGTCACACATTGAAATTCATCGGTTTTTTTTGTATTTCACCCTGTTGGACATTGTTTTGTTTTAGGTGGGCCATCCAAACCTCTTTACTTCCGTGGCGGTTTTTGTTCTGAGCTGTGTCAAAAAAAAAAACGCTCAAAAACAATGCTAACCAAACATGAAAACTATCTAGTGAAGCCAAATAAGTCATAACGTCAAGTTACTATGAAATAATTGTGGCTTGGTTACCAAACAGTGATAGCCATTGTGGAGGAGGGATATATCTAAGGTAAACGTTTTGAGGATAGATTTGCTTTAACTTCATCCATTACTCATAAACTATACAGTCTTGCACGCGCTAGTGTATTCTGTATAGGTGGTCGGCTTTTTATGAAAAACTTTGTATTTAAAGAAAAAGTACATCCTGTTGTTTTCCTCCTGTAAGCCTGCATTTGATGCTGGTCCTTTGGCCTTTACCATTTTGTACCTTTGCAGTTTTTTCTCCCTTCGTACCCAACTCTTTTTTCGGGTACAAAATGGTGCCAAATACTTGTGGACATTTGGTAATGACCATGCACCAATTTGTACCCTGCTTTGATAGCCAATGATTTAAAGTGATTTTCTGATTTCTATTCAATAGCCGCTGTAAGTAAGTAAAGTTGTATGACTCCAGTAAATATTATGTAGTCCACTGGCAAAATGCTGACAGAACCATAAACCACTGGAAAATAATGTAAAAAAAACAAACCTTTGGGGAAAGAAAATACAATTAAAAGAAATCTGATGTTTTATGACCATTTTATGTTCCTAATCAATGAATCACAACTAATAAACTCACACATCATGGTATAGGTACTCTGTGTTGAAATGTTTTACTTACAGTATTGAAAAGGGAAGTAGGAAGAATCAGAGTGAAATTGCGTGGTACGAATTAGCAGAGGGAAGAGTTGACCCCAAAGTGGTGATGCTTTAATGGTCGTTTTCAGTGAACCAAAGCTTTACAAAATTCTGCCGCTTCTTGTATACGTCAAGCAGTAAAAACTCACACTCTTGCCCCGTTCGGGTCTGGCGTCCACACATACAAAGACCAGGTGGTTTTTAATTTTTTTTTAGTTCGTTTTCGTGTTTGTTTTACAACACAAAGGCTTGACCCCAGTCTGACCAAAATCTGATGCACACTGTGCATCAGTTGCTTTTGGGTTGTAAGGTCAGAGCTTAAATCTCTGTACAAAAGCACCACCTGAAGGCACATCTGCAACCCGGTGCCATGACAAGAACCTAGGAGAGAGCGAAATGACTTGGAAGGCAAAGACAATACATTCTTTATAAATCTTATCACACCAAATAAAAAGGGTATTTCATGCTTAATTTTTAAAAACATAAGAGGGTTCTCCCACTTACCCAAAAAAATAGGCTTTCTAAAAGCTTCTACCTCTGCACAACAACTTCAGAACAACTATGAAAGATTGCACGAGTTTCGAGAGCTGTCCCACTTTCTCGCGCTTGTCTCATGGGACGTGGTTTAAAACCAACGTTTACATTCCCTGTGTCAAGATATATGGAGGACTCGCATTGTGATAGGTTGTCTGCAAACATTTGTAGAATGATAATGTATAGATTACCCCATGAGGGTAATGTTGTGTTTTTAAAGATGCATGTCTAAAAATTATTTGGTGGACTGGAAACAAAAAGAAATATAATAAAAACTCATCGGGAAGATGGCCTACGTGTTACAATGCATAGGAGTGCATTACCTCAGAGGGACAAAACCTGTCAGCCACAGAATGCATATTACCTGTAGATTTGCATGGGTTTTGTACAAATTAAGTAAAAAAAAAATGTCTAAAATAGTTGCTTGCACACAATACCAGAAAGACCTCCAGAACTGCGATCTGCTCCTCCACTAGATTTTAGGATTGTCTGGATTTTCTGGTTTGATTTTTGTCTGTATTTTGATAACTGTGCATACTTATGTAAAAAAAAAAAAAAAAAAAAAAAAAAATCCTATCAGTGGACCCATGAAATTTACCAAACTTTTTTGTAAGAGAAAAAAAAATGAGTTCTGTGTTTCTTTTCTGACTTACCTGAATTTTTACTGTTTCTCTCATTGCTTGCTAAGAATAGCAAACCTACTTTTTCTGCATCTGCTTTGCGTAGCTGTAAGGCTTTAACCTAATGTGTGTATTTATTGCTTGTACCTCTGTGCATACTTTATGAAGCATTATGTCTGGCAGTTGAGTCATGTATCCTTTCTACTGCTACCCTTCTCCAATAATTGAGAATATGACCCCTCCCCCCAACCCACCCCTATGTATACAGTAAATTGGGACTGTAGCAAACATATGTTTATGTAATTGGTGACTTTTGTTTTATTCTCTTTTGTTTTAATCGAGATTCAACAACCTTTTTTTGATACTTTTCATTCCTGTGTACTGTGTCCATATGCTAAAGGTTCTCTGACATTAGAAGGTCATGGTTGAGAATTGTATCAGACATTATTTTCTGTATTCATGGCATTTCACTGCTGAATAAAATAAAGGACCAAAACTTGGAATTTGAAAAAGCAACACTCTACCTGCACCATCAGAGTAAATCATTCCCTCTCCGTTGCTGCACATTTATCTTTTATTCCACAAAGGCGCAATCATGAATGTGTGACATTACACATTTATGGTTTCAGGAGCTGCATCTTCAAAGAAAAAAAAGAAAAAAACAGTGTATATGTCACTTTTTTCTCTCTTTTTGGCCGCCGGAGCCCTCCTTCAGAGGAGCAGGACAGGGTGGAGTGTTTTCCCAGTGTTCAGAGAAAGGTTGCTTTTGTCATGGATTTTTGAGAGTTTACAAACCTAACCTTGAGTTTTCTGTGGTTTTCTTTGAGCACAGGGCATCACAGTGTTCCCCCTCCCTCACTTGCTGCTGTGCAATGTCGATCTGCTAGAAGGAAGTCTCCTTCACTTTTCACTCGTTTAAAAGGAAGACATAGTTGGCTGTTTGGAAGTATTTTGGGCTTAAAAAAAAAAAAAAACTGACCTAGTTTATCCCTTAAAAAAAAATAAAAAATTATTGAAGAGGCCAGTTTGTGGCTTGCTGGGTTTGGGATCCACAGCTGACATTGTTGGGATGCTTTAAAAAAATAACTTCAATAAGAAATAAAACTGTTTATTATAATTGTTTACAAACTAAATATAAATATACTAAATATAATATGTATCCACTTGATATTTAGTTTTTCTGGGAAGTAATCACAGAAAAAAAGAAAAAGACATTGTTTTTGTCATCACAAAAATAGCATCTTGATGCTGCTGCATTTTTCATCTTTCTTAACAGGTCCTTTCGCACTTACTTTAAATAGACCACCTTTTGAAACAATGAATGAAGCCAGCCTGGCAAACTCGAGCCACAGGTCTTCTTTAGCTTCACCTGTGAGATGTCTTGACAATTTGGACATGCCCAACATCTCTATTGTAAAGTAGTTATTGTCCTCGCTTTACTGACACAGGTTGCACTTTCTGGATGTCATTCCATACAAAATCTGGGTTTTTCAACAAACAAACAAACCAACAAACAAGAAAACGCCTTGGAACTGTAACTTATTTGAAGAAGTGTCATTATTTCAATTGCTTTGTTACGTTGTAGAATATCCACCAAAAACTCAAGGTGATTTTACTGTGAGGATCGCATACAGGACCATTGGTTGGCACAAATCACAATAAGTCAGGTAATCTGCCAATATAAAGTCTGACTATCAAGGTTCTAAATCTTGTGGAAACAGCATTAAATCGCACAAGGCATGTTTCGTTTTTTTATGTTCAAGACAGCAATATCTTTTTAGTACTGCAAAGGAAAAACAAACTACACTTTTCACCCTGTCCTATTGATAGATGTTGACTCCTCTGACGGTCCATGTGGCTAAATCAAGTCCAGCAGACCTACCGCACCTTGTCCGTCATGGAGCAATCGCACACTGATACACTCATTGAGATTCAAGCTGACTCTACCATGACCAATGGTTTGCCCATTAGCTTGACTTTATGCCGAGAGCCTTCTACACGTTCCAAAGGGTGCTCAGGGGGTCATTGTGGGAGTCTTTTGAATCTCATCCACTGGTCATTTAATCATAACACTGCATGTTCTTTTGCCATGTCTTATAATGTCCCATGAGAGTTCATAAGACAGCATTTTTGATAGAGGCACACAGACACACTTGTCTCCACCCCTACCCAATGACAGTTTTAGACATCAACCATGGCAGGCTCCTGTTATCTCCTCAGCAAATGGCGTTCCAGAGCATTAGCTAGCTTGCAAGGCACTTGTCTTCCATGCTGTTTATACACTTGGAAGTGTTTGTGAATTCAAGTGAGGGATTGCATACGGAGCGCAACAAGGGCCGCTGTGTACTGCACAACATCTGAGGGAGCTCCAACATTAAAGTGGAAGAGCAGCCGGGTATAGACCCTTCTTTCAAAGGCCATGAAATAATAATGGGTTGTGGTTAGAGAGGTATCCGTGAGTCACACTGGCTGCTTTTCATAAAGTGGAGTTATTTACAGTGCGATGAATAAAAGAAAGGGTAGCTGGTGGTGCAAGCCGTTTCCACATGAATGGTGGGGAGGAATAAGTCCCTCTAATATGGAGTGGCAGCGCTGTGTACTACATGGCAAGCATGAAAGTATACTAAAAAAAGTAAAGAAATAAACAGATGTTTAGGGTGCAGCATAAAATTATTGGAGGCGCTTTTATGCCAATTCTGTTTAGATTAGAGGGACAAACACTGTTGTGGCAATAAATCTAAAGCTACACTAAAAGAACTTTGTAAGTTTTAGTTTTCCATATAGGAAATTGTAGAAGGTGATCTGTGATAGTGAGCGTCTTTCGAAGATAAATAGGCCCAATTAATTACAAATGTATTCTACTGTACTGAACAGCCCTTTCGCACATTTATTCATTAATTTAACTCAAACTCCTCCATATGACCAAAGCTATGTAATGAACTTGAGCAAATTCCACCAAATTGCATCCGTCATGGTTGGACAGAAAAAGCTTTTTCTTTACGTCGCCCCTCAAACAACAGGATTCCATGTAGCTAAAGTGAACTGGATACCCAGAATCCCTTTTTTTATGAGTTTTGTTACACCAAGCCCCTGTTAATACATAATGCATTCAAAGTTTTAACATTTTAAAGTTAACACCTAGTAATTTGGTTCGAGAAACTTGCACATAGACTCTACCATAAATGTCAGCACGTAGGCACCCTGTCTCACAACCTACATGTCTAAATGAGAGTCTGTATCCAGGCATCATTTGTCTCATCTCTAACATCGACCAATTAGGTCAATTTATGAGCCATGCCCTTGTGGAGCCGGGTGGTAAATATCTCTAGTTTCAGCTTATTGATTAAGAGAGTAGACCGTCTCGGTCATTTTCTTTTTCTCCAAAGCCCTTCTGACCTGATGATGCGTGTCGACAGCCTGGAAAGACCCAGGGTCCCCGGGCTGCAAAAATTGCCTGCTAAATAGTCCGAGGCAATGGCAACGCTAATTGAGATCATCATTATTATAATTGCGGGCCCAGAAAAGCACGTCTTAACTAATTTGCATTGCTCTCAAGTTGATATTGGACGTGGTGCAAAAATAATTGCATGGCTCAAAGGCATGATGTTTGGTTCGGTTGGTGGGCAAGGGGGACACTTGAGCCCCCTTTCCCCGCCAAACCCAGCTTCCATAGCGGAGATCCTGTCAAGAAGTGACACTGTGGCTTGTAATGGATGCAATCAGCAGTGATGTTAGATGAAATGAAATAAATGAGTTACTCAGTTGTTTTATTTAGATCCCATTCTGACAAGATTTTTACATTTCAACAAAAATTCTTAACATAACAATAATTTATTTATTTTTAAATTGTTTTTTTTTTCATTATAGCCACATATGGTTCTTCAGTGTGAAACAATGGAAAAGAAACTTAAATTTAAAAGCTCTGATAGACCAGTCCAGTACATCAAGTTACTTTCAAAAGTTACAACTGATAACTATAGTTCAGCTGTTTACGTCCTCCAAACGTTGTGGAAGGGGGTGGCAGCATCATGGTGTGGCAGAATTGATAGATAAGGATAATCACCACCTTCCTTCTTGCAGACTGACAACCACCAAGATATCTAAGTTGGTTTGTCATGCAAACTCATAGCCAAACAAGAAGTAATCTTTGATCATCATGTAACTTCTAACCACACTAGCCCTGACTTAAATGCTGATATTATGTGGATATATTTCCCAGGCATCGATATAATATATGCAAGAGAAAACATATGTGTCTCACAAATTGAAACTAGGGATTAACCCAGCAAAATGTTGAGAAAATGATGGGATTCGTGAATCTTTGCCTGTGGCATCATCACCCACACACACATGTATCCCTTCATTTTTTTCCCCCACTGCATTCCTTCCTCATTGACATTCATGCTTAATAACAGCTCTAATCAACACAACATAAGCAACATTATACAACCCATTGTTTGTTTGTTTTAGGCTTTCATAGCAACAACAATTGCAACCCTTGCAGGCAGATTATCTAAATCTTCTTAGAAAGAACCAGCGTTGCTGTTATCATATATTTCCCACAGTTACCTGCATTCTGTTAACATTTTTCTTCTTGTCTTATTAGTTAAGACAAATAAACACGCTGAGGTGTACGAGGGTGAAGAGGTTATGTTGGGGGTGGAGAGAAAAAAAAAATCATACCTTAATCCTTAATCTATTGCCATCACATCTGGTCTTAATCAACAATTCATAATGGAATTTATAATGGAGCGATTTCAATTATCTACCTCCATTGGAAGCAGTGTTGGTTTTTAAATTATATTCGGGCAATGCGTCTCAACGTTTTTGTTAAAATTCCACTGCTTAAGATATAGGGTACACTTTTTTAAAAACTTGTTTGTGGTTTGGAATTGATCGGGATCGGTGTGGTGTGGACGCCAAAAAAAGAAAACAGTGGGTTAAATCACTTACTAACGATTTTTAATGACATTTCAGTGTTCCTTGTATAATTACTCTTCATCTCAGATGGCCCGTAATGCTGTTGGACAGTTGCGGTTCAGGCTCGCTAGCTCGCTTCATTAGCGTGTCATTCCTATTTCACATCAGATGCTTTAATTGTAATGCTGAATATGCACAGCTCTCTGCAGAAGCCTAATCAAAAAGGACCCACTTGTATTATTAATATCAGAAATCAGCCCGCTTGCTATTTTTTTTTATAAATAAATGAATACAGACGCATAAATCAGCTGTCATTTATTAGCATGGCCCTGGCATATCCGCTAGACATGCAAGCACACCGACAACATCCCACCTCCGTTCTTTCCTGCATCACTCATCAAGATTTAAAAAGAATAAAAGACAGAGAGGAGAAGAGGGAAAAATGCATTAAATATACATACTAATTTGGATGTGAAGTAATCAGATTACATTGCAGGTGACACCTGGTGCAAAAAAAAAAAAAAAAAGTGGAGAGTTGGCAATTGCAAGAAGAGACAAAATGGAAGGAAGGGTTGAGGGGGGAAAAGATTATCATTCAAAAGGAAATTAGCATTAAAGAGAATAAATGTTCCACAGGAGAAGCAGGAACTTTAAAGATGGTGCCACTGCACAGGTTGTGCTGACCAGACATAAAGTAACAGCTGTGTTTTTAATCCTGCAGTCGACAGAAGCCAAAGTGCTACGAACCCCTAATCCACATCTGTGGAAGCTTTTAGTGCTGATGTAGACATCACCCGGAGAACCTCAACTGAATACCCGCTCTGTCGCCAAAATGTGATCATCTTAAGGATATTATACCTATAGAGTATTAATTTTCCGAGAAAAGTGCTTTAAGAAATTCACTTTTCTTTACCCAATTCGTCTTATCTCAACGTATCAAGAATTTGGTAAAAATGAACACAAAAAAAAGTCCAACGGCAAATTTTATATCATTCTGTCTCCATCCTGTCCTGTCTTTTGCAAGCTGCACAGGGAGACAGACAATAAAAGGTTTGCCTTTGACTTAAGACAAGAAAAGGTATGACAGCTTCAGGTGGATGAGACGGACATAAATTGTTAATTAGACATTAATAGGGAGACAGACAATAATTAGGTATTAATGTGGAGTCTCCTAGTACAGTCTTCCCTCTCTTAGACACATCCTTCCTCTTTGTTTCTAACTATAGCCTTTTCCGCTCTCCGTCCACTAGATAACTTCTTACATTTTTTTGGGAAGATATGTTGCTGCTTTGTGAAGGTCTTGTTTCGCCTTCAACCACATTACAACTGTAATATCCTATGTATTTTACTGTGTATTCAACGTTAGAAGTGGTGAGAAAGTACAACGAAAGGGTTACAATTCAGAAAGGTTTAATCCAACACAAGACACACTGTGGAATTTGGTTATTCGGGATATTTACAAACTAAGAAAAACATTTTTTTGTTTTGTATGAGGAAGTATCCAGAAATTACCTTGGTAGAATACAACCCGAAGATTTCAGTAAGTTAACATTGTGCTCCCTTATCCCCCACCCCAACAACCCAAGATATCTAAGGCCACACAAAATGATTGGCCAGGCAAGCCAACAGGCCCGTAGTTACTCTGGAGGAGCTGGAGAGATCCACAGATCGACTTCAAGAATCGTCCGACAACTGATAGTGGTCACGTTCGAGCACATTTATATTTAAGATTTTTTTACACCAAACCTCTGCAGGTGTTTAAAACATTAAAGGTAGATTTTCAAACCCTAATTTAGCAGTGACTGCTGCAGCTTCCACTCAGTTTTCTCCACGACTGAATCTGTTTACCAGAGGCACTCCGGCAAGAGAGGGATGTTTCTCTCCATGCGGTGCAACATGCAAACAGGCCATTATATTTTTCACACGTGAGGTCAGTGTCAACACGCAGGAGGGGAATTTGGCACCGCTTCGAGAGGTGGTTTGTGTAAACTGCGCATTCGCTTGCTGATGAAAAGAAGGCTTTTACAAACAGTCTGGAGGAAACAGCGAGGGGAAGAAGGGTACTGTAAGCAGAAAGTAAATTACTTTCCAGTGTACTATGCGTGTTCTAACCCTGGGAGAAGGAAAGCGGGGAAATGATAGTGGCAGTGGGAGGGGGGCAGTGCTTAAGTGCAGGTCAGCTCCATTACCTGAGTCCAGCATGTCTCTCTCACATCCTGAACATACATATATAACCCCAGCTTGATGATATTCTCTCCCAATCATGCTAGCTTCTATTGCACACCTCTTTGATCTGTGATTTGCATTTCAGCGCCCACAGGCAAAAATTATTTGGATGAGATTTTTTTTTTTTTTCACAGTATCTCGTTGCCTTCTTTTCTGCATCTTCTCGCTAACCCATTCACCGTACCTGGGGCTTGTAAACTCATCCCTCCCCTACTTTCCCTTACCTCCCTCTTTCTCCCTGTTTCCCCAGCTCCCTTCTTCCCTCCATCCCCGGTGCTCAGGATCTCCTTTTAATATCAAATGTGCCCCCAAAACGAAACAAACTAATTAGCCGGCGGGAGGGGATAATGAACAACATTCTGTATTCAACACCTGGATGTGATCCTTGGGGTGAAGCTCCGGCCCTAAACACAGCTTCTCATTGTAGAAGGAATATTAAAAACATTGGATAATGGTAAAAATGCATCATCTACTGAAATAGTCATAGTTTTATTTAACTTTAAAACGTTCCATGTCCGCCATGTAAAAGCACTTTTTTAAATTTTTTCAAACGCGTATTGTAACATGATAAATATGTGGAAATAGAGGTGGTACAAAGTTTCTGAAGTTTAAGGGGATTTAAGTGACTTTGAACGTAGCATTGTAGTTGGTGCCAGGCGAAATTGTTTAAACATATCGGAAATGGATTGTATTTTCTTCTAAAGAAAAATACCCTTTCAGCAAGCTGTCTAGACATATATGTATTTTTTATATCAGAGGTCATAGCTGAATGGGCAAATTGTTAGAAAGGCAAACAATAAGGAATCCCTCAATGCACAAATATAGTACCTTATATCACCAAAGCAAAAGTCCATAACCTGCGCAGCCAAGCAAACTTGAATTTTAGCACATTTAGCACAATCTAAGTTTCAGCTACAATGTTTAGATGCCAAAATTTTTAATAGTATGCAGGCTATTTTAAACCCCTTAATTCCAACTGAGCATAATTTATATGGGCTTAATTTAAATGATGAACAGAACATACATAGTCCTTTTGTAATCATACTGACCACTCAAAGCACAGTGAAGTCACATTCACCCATTCACTCTCATAAACATTTATACGCAGATACATACATCAGCAGGCAACTTGGGGTTATGTGCCTTGCCCAGGTGCACATTGACATGTGACTGCCTTCTGGCTGACACATGTCAACATCTCGTTGACTTGCAACCTGACAATTGCAAGACAATTGTTCTACCCACTGTGCCAAAGTCACAAACATCACAACTTCTTGAGTATTTTTGTGACTCAAATACAATGAATCCAGCGGCTGGTTCAAGAAAACGGTTTGAGACATTTTGAGCTTTGTGATTTTGTGCCTAATACGGCTGGTAAAAGCAATCAGAAGATGGATACACTGTGGTTATAAGTCCAGTGAAAACACTCAATAAACAACTAGTACTAAGGAATATCAAGCATTACAAGAAAATATCTATCTCACCATGGCACTAAAGCAACGAAACGTCAATAAAAGGCCGGATGGCCTCATATCTTTAAGGTTCAACATCTTGTCTGTAATAAATAGTTTCATTATTCAACTGAAATCCGTCCTTCCATTACGCTGATAACAACTACTGCTCATTGGATATTTAATGTTCTCCGAAAGTTAGAGAAGTTGGTGGGAATTTCGTAAATGCTCTGTTTGCATTTTAACAGTCTGTCTTCACCATGTTTAAGTCACATTTCCTGTTGTGCATTTGGTAAATATAGCTTTTCAAGGCTCTGTTTAGTATGATTTATCGTAACATTGGTTGGTGGAAAAAGATGCATTACATGGAATTTAAACATTACCTAAATTTAACAGGGGTAAAAATTTATGTCGTATGCCAGTAAATTTCAACCTTGAGTACCAGTTTGTCCCAACCTACCTTTATGAATACCTATATTCGTCATTTGTACATATTAGTTTAGTTGTCATTTTAACATGGTATGTGAAATGTGGAGATGGAAAAACCACAAGGTTTTTAGGTGGTTCTACACTTAAAACAGAAACCAGAACCACAAAGATAAAGTAGTTTTTATTGACATTTGTGTAAATATGCAAACAGGGCTGCTTTTAATGGATGGCTTTGAGGTCAGACTCTGCAAAATTGATAGGTAGGGCAACCAGGAAGTAAGGCCTTACACAGTAGAAAGGGTTTCCCAGGCTTTCTTCTTCAGGGATTTGGACCTTGTTTGACATAACCACTTGATGAACGGACAGGGAGAAGAAAGAATCTGTTTACTGGGGAGTGTTTCATTAACAGGACAATACAGAGAAAGAAACTCTGTACGATGGAAAATGGGAGTAGTAAGGTCCTGGAGACCAGGAGCTCTGGTAGCAAGGTAAGCCTGTTAAACCCATTGCTACAATAACCGGGTTAAACCATGAAACATAAATGGCCACTCTGTACATTAACTTAGTTCAGTGGTCGGGTAAACAGTCCAGGTTGGCAACAGAAAATGGCAATGACACAAAACCTTTTAGTCTGCGATTGAATTTCAGAGACATGAAGCAGACGTCAAAGACACATGCAGAGATATAATCGAAGCAGACAGGAAATGGGTCAGGTGCCGGATCAATATATCAGGGCTAAGGAAACAAAGGTGTGGACAGAGGCTGAGAACACACTTAGTGACAAAGAGCCACCAGAAATTAGCAGCCAGGAGAAGAAGAGGCCCAGGTGAGGGCGGTGAGCTAATCAGCAGGTACGGAGGGGGCTTTCAGGAGTGAAGCAGCATAAATAATGGGTAATCTCAGAAAAGTACAGGAGACAGGGAAACCATATCAAAAACAGCATGCCTCTTCCATAGTTCAACTTTAATTTAAGGTTTTACATCCTTTGTCATTTATTGTTCATTTGGGCAACAATCAAACTAAAATAAAATATCTGACTTTTGGTAAATGTTATTTATTGGCCTCACATAATCATATTTAATGATTGAAATAGACGTTCCATACAATAAATGGCTCATTGTCTGACTGGGAAAGTATAAAGGGTGAAGAGCCAATATCAGTAAATTTAAATAATCGGGGTTGGGACTTTATTTGAATGTGTGCTGTTATTGTTATTTCAGTTAAAAGGAATATTTCACTTAAGAACTAACTTGAGGAATTTGAGCATTTCCAGATAAAAGGGTTCCATGGAGAACTTTAAAATTAAGAGGAGACTGGTTTAGCTTCAAATGTAATCAAATGTCATCGCACAAAAACATCCTGACTTCAAAAAACAAAAAACAAAAAAAACAAAAAAACAAGGCCTGCAGCAGAACATTAACATGATTGTGGGCGAGCAACATTATCGCCCCCTTAAACCAGACATCCGCCACAGCAGGCCTGTTTCCAGCTTACTTTGTATTGATGTTTTAAAACAATTTTATTTTTGTTATCATATCAAAGAGAAGATGCGTGGCTATCAAACGTGGGAGGTGTGCGCTCTCAGCCAAGGGGCCCTCTCAGCCAGCCTAGCTCCATTCCTTATTCTATTTTATCTCTCTTGGTTTTTCTTTTTTTGACTAATGTCAGTAACAGCTACCGGTAATAAAATGCTTGTTAGAGTTTGCGCTGTTGCCTCGCAGCGTCTGCTTTGATACATTGTCAGGCCATTTGCCAGTGTTTCCTGATTACCTCGCCACTGACTGCATGTTTATTGATTGGGAGTTAATAAAGCAAGGGCCCTCCGCTTATTCCGTCTTTGCTTCCTTTTGCGAGAGGTGAGGCTTCCTTTGATGTGGAAGCGATGCATTGTCAGGCAACATAAATGAGTGTGTTGTAATGTCAGCTTTGCTTCTGGGTCCCTTCATTTTTGCATGGTAGGTGAAGAGAAGCAACCGATACACATTTTGATGGCTTTTATTCTCGTTGTTTGGAATAAATTCAAGGTTTAAAGAGAAACAAATGGTGCCAATTACCTACATTATAACCTGCCAGCCTGGGCAACTTGGTGTAATACTGACATCTAATGCTTCAGTGTATCTTTGCATCTGGATTTAGTGTCTATTGTTGTTGTTTTTTTTGGGTGTTTAACTATTCTACCAATCAACGATGAAAGTTTCCTACTAACAACTGACAATGCCACGAACAATTGTCTCCCCTCCACATCTTTGAAATCATACAATTGCATTCAAACAATTACTCAACTACCTTGTAGGTTTTTCCATCGTAATGTCTTTTTTTTTTGTTTAGACGTTGTTTCTAGTACTTTTGAAAGCAAAAAAGACAAAACAAAAAAACAACAAAAGAAACATATATTTGCAAGTTTTACATTTTTCCTCTTTTGTTTTAATGTAAAGCCTTTTTATGAGTTGGTAATAGGTAGTAGATATACAGGTTCGGACCAGTATAGTGTGTATTGTTTCTCCACAGAAAATGGCAGAGCCTGCTCTAGTATTTAACAGTAGAGCAAGAAGTCTCACTTAGAGATGAACTGTGTGGGAGTGTCTGGTTCATTTCAGGTCAAAACATGCTTTTAGAGTAGCACGGCTACTCTACCCTAATCTCAAGTAAGAGTAAAGTTACTTTAAAATAATCTGACAATACAAGCAAATAGCATGCCCTAGTAAAACTGTTCCTGGAAGTACATTTACTCCTTACCACCTATCTCTGAGGATCATTACCAATATCAGCCTCACAAAGAACTACTTAGACTGCAGGTAATTTTACATGTAACATGTACTTATGTCTCCTGTTACTTAAGAAATTATGAGTAAGTTGTTTCATTGGCAAAAACCTGTAACGTTTTTAATGACATCATATTATTTGGATAGAGCCAGAAGATTCACACAAAATAACAATAACAATATAATAATAATAAAAAACAGAAAGAAAATGTGTGGTCGCTGAGTCCTGCAGGTCCTGGAGAAAAGACCAGTGTCAGGTGAGCCCACACCTCATGAAAAATGAATCTGTCATCCTTGGAGCCTTTATTTGCTGGTTTCTATATCTTCAACCTCCATTCCACACTTTCCATACTGTCCATCCCCGTGATAGCCAGTTTGCTGATTAAATCTCTTAGCAGCTTATTGTCATTTGTCTCTATCCTCTCCAGCTTTTTCCAACGCTGTTTATTTTCCTTCCCAAGACGCAGCCCGCTTCGGATGATTCGAATCCTTCGGCCGTCTTGCACACCTCCTCCATTTTCGAGCTGTCGACCATGTCAAATCAAAACCAACACCAAAAAATTCAGTTAGCGTTACCCCCCACGAACAGCCATGGCTTTCTTGTTGTCTATTCATGTATTCAGGTGTACACTGCATCATGGGGGACACGCTTTCTGAGCGCAAGGGAGGCCTCTAACATGGTATTTTTATCGAAATGTGATGTATTCATTCATAGTCACAAGTAAACTCTGTTTGTTTGCAGATAAGCGGCATGTTTACCAGGACAGGAAAGCAGACGGGCACATGCAGATCGGAATTCTTATCGGAACAAGTGGTGACCCCGCACCTGCTGGCCGTGTAACCCCTGCCGGGTCCCCTGTGGAGCATAAGCCATGGAATACGGCAAGGCGGTTCCCATTTTTCCTTCCCACATCCTTCTCTTTCTGTGTTTATCTTCATGTGTGCCTATACCTCCCAGCCTCCTTCATTCCTTCTTCCGCTCTTCGTTTTCTGCTGTATCTACATTCTTGTTTTGCGTCACATTCAGGGGTTCCAAACATAGTGCTATAGCCTCAGGCTACCTCACAGACTGTATCATTTTGTTTGCTGATCACTTTCACTTCCTATCATAGACTACCAGCTAAGAATCCTTGTTTATTTTTTTTTGTAGGATAAAAGAAAAAATTCAGTGGGGCTTAAACAGGATGGTAGAGATATAAATAAAATGTTAAAAAAACGAAAAAAATGAAGCTGTTGTGGATTGATTTGCTTCCTTGAAAACTTTTTCCCTGTTGTGAAAGCATCCCAAAAATGTTCTTTGTGTCAAAACCCATTTGGAACATCAAAAATATTTCTGTTTACAACACTGCCGTCGTGTCGATTAAACCCAATAAATTATTCAAAGGTTTATCTTCCTTCTCGAGCACGCCTGGGGAATTTTTAATCAAGCCTCTTATTTGCTTTAAATTAGCAGCATCGAGCATGTATTTGTGTAAAATCCCTGGTATCATTAAAGATTTATCAATTGAAAATCTGCTTGGCATGATCTTGCTGTTAATTGGCCAAGAGACGAGCGGCAGCTTCACACTTGTCTGCAACAAGTGGAATCTTGCTCGTTCGTGGTTCAGAAGAAAAAAATAACCTATTATCAATATAAAATAACGTAAAATGTTTGCAGTTGCATTATTATAAAGCAGCGAGTTAAGGTTTTTACATGCACTTTGCACAAGCTGACTAGTGTTCATGGCTTTGATCACACTTGGGATTTTACTCATACATTTTTTTTAAATACATTGGACCATTAGTGATCTAATACTGTATAAAGATTTGTGTTATCAGGATGTTGTTCCTGCAATTCCTCACATGGCCACTAGTTGGCAAAAGTGATTTTAGCACATAGGATATTTCTTTGAATCAAGTAACAAACTAGTTATTATTGTAAAGCAATGAAACCATTGATATTAAACAGTTAAAAACAAATATCCCACAGCAGAATAATTTGCACTGTCTATAAAAAATATTCCCCACTTGGATGTTTTTCCCCTTTGTAATGCTTTTGCAAATCGCTCATCTCCAACAAAACATGTCCGTGTCCATTTGATCTTTAACTGTACACAAATTTCTTCAAAAATAATGTCCATTTGAAATAATCATCCCCTGTAAAGTTGCTGACCTAATTCAACATTGGTAACCAAATTTATGCTTGTACTCTGAGAGAATCAGGAGAAAATTTTACTGACAACTTTAAGTCAGTGGATGATTACAAAAAAAAATAATTTAAAAGAGAATGAACATACCTTGGAGTTTGGGTAACTTTACCAATCACTAAACGTAAGAATAATGGCATATATGTAAATGCCTCACAAACTGAATCTGCCACACCCTAAAACTAGGCTGAAGGGGTTCTAAGTTCAGCGGCTGAGATGGGAGAGTATCTACCTACTACAACTGCTGTCCTTGGTGATTCACTAAATGAACCTTTATGAAAAAGTGGTAAAGAAAAAATGCCACTATTGATTTAGAACAGGGTCTACTAGAGTTTGCCAAAAGGGATCCATATTTAAAGGGAAGAAAGCTCCTTGGTCATTTTGGCAGACATCAAAAATTGCAAAGTGGTGGCAGCATCATGCTCTGGGGCTGCTTCTCAGCAGGAAACTCTGTAAAGCTTGTAAAGATATAAGGTAAAATGAATAACGCAAAATTTAGTGAAAAATCATGAAGGGGCATTTTTTTTCTATTTGCAAACAAAGCTTAAAACTTTATAGAGTATTTACTTCAGACAAGTAATGGTCTGAAAATGGCTGTTCACAACCGATCCCCAAGAAATCTGACAGAGCTTGAGCAGTGTTGCACGTAGTAATTGACTACATTTACAGTGTCCAGATGTGCAAGCCTGACTGATTACTATCCAAATAGACTTTGGTGTGGTTGTAGCCAACAGTAGAACTTCTAAATACTGACTCCAAAGGAGGGAATATCTATATAATCACATATTTCATGTAAAATATTTTTTGAATGAAATTGTTTTTATAAAAAATCAGCTTTGATAATAGCAATTATATTAGTTAATAAACACATTACCTTGATCATGACTGATTATTCTAGTTTAAAAAAAACAACAACTTTATAGGCTTTGTTACTAACAGTAAAAGTATTGTAGAATACCTGTTTGCCACAGTTAAGACAGATGGCAACTCCATTTTCACCTAAGCCAGGTCTCTCAGACCGTAGACTTGAGTCTACATGCAGATGTGTGATCCTCACCTAACCCCTGTTTTATTTTGGAACATACAATTTCAGGGGACACGTGAAGCATTTTGAAGCCATATAACAGATGACATGTTTTGTGAACATTCCCCTTTTGTAATGGTAATAGCCACGGCTCTGTCAACAAGCGCAGAAGCGGATGCAACATGGCGACGAAAAGTGCCAAAACTTTTGCAAGTGCCGAGTTTTGACTGCTGTGAAGGATTGTAATGTTAACCGCTTTTGATATTGGGGGTGGGATGGGCGTGGGGGTTGTTTTAGGGCTCCAGTGACTTGGCACAACCATGCTCGCACATGATCTACAAAAACACATCTCGCGGGTTCTGGAGTTTGTGCTTCGCCTCCCCCCCGTCATACATACTGTTCTCACTTTGTGTTTCCAGGCCTCCCAAAAGAACCTGCAGCACATCTGTCCGCGCTGCTTCTCCTCCTCGCCTCCTCTAACCACAGCCAGGTGTTTGCCCACAGCCACGCAGCTCTTCTATCCCGGCCGCCAGACCGACAGTGATGTAATTGTTCTCTCCGTTGATCCATGAAAACAGGAGGGGAGGAGATGGAGCAACGTAGTAAAATAGGCGAAAAAGACACTTGAAGCCTCGTGGAGTCAAAAACAAAGAAGGTGGGGATGCAACCTGCATGCCCAGTGGTGTGGGTTGAGAGAAGGAAATCCAGTATATAAATATTTTATGTGGGGTATATATAATAGTGTGTTTAAGAGAAGATCAAGGGCAGGTCTGGTGAAAGATATGCTTCCATGCAAGCACACATGCTTTCCAGTGTGAAAACCAGCTCTACCCTGATTGTGTGCTCTATGCTTTCTTGCTTAGTTTTGTGACTTTATGCGTAAATTAATGCATTCGGGATATTTATCTATTTAAATATATTTATAAGGGGTTAAACCCACAGGGGGGAGGTGGCTTGCCTTTACTTAATGACATGCAAATGGGCTCTCATGTTATGTTGCATCTAAGGCCCAAATCAGAAAAAAATCCCTTGAAAAAAAAAGTTGCCAGCCGGACCATAAATTTACTATAAATGCTGAATTTCAAATACAAATAGAACATTTTCAGTCTTTTAATAAGCATTGCTTACTGATTAACGCAGTGAATACGGCAAACCAGCCACTTCTGCGCATCATTGAAATTCTCCTCCGCGAAGCCGCTAATTCATCAAGCGTATCCCATTTCATCACGGAACAAACAACAACAGTAATGAGCAGAGAGCGCAACACTTAACTGAGGCTCCCCTGGAGTTTCGAATCAAGTGTTAGATTAGATTAATGTTTCCTCGCTATGTGGATAACCCGTGCCACAGCGATGAGACGATACCACCTCAAATTAGAGAGTCAGAGGCAAAACGCATCCTGCTGTTAAAAGATCTAATTATTGCGAACACAATAAACAGCTTGATTGTTTTCAGTGTTTGCCGTTTACACACCTAGTGGAGGTTCATAGAGTCAGGATGAATGTTCTATTAAACAACAATATGTGTTATTTCACACTAAATTTAAACTTTGTTTTATTTTGTGGAAAAAAAACAGCCGTAAATGCTTTTTTTACTTTACAATGAAGTTGTTTTTTTAGTTTTTCTTTATGTTTTTTCGAAAATTAAGATTGAAGATTACCAATTAAAGCAGTTTTACTGAATTTTCATGGAATCAAGGGGACTACCATATTTTTATTGCTTAAATAAAAGTAGAATTGGAGATAACATTAATGTAAATGACTATAGCAAATACTTTTAATATTGTTGCTAATGGCATTTTTTTATTTGCACATTTTGTATATATACAAAATAAACTGAAAGTTCTTTAGTGTTGCTTTAACCCTCCTATGATAACTTTATAAATGACCACTAATTATCCAGTTTACACTTGTCAAACCCAGGCCCACTTGCTTCTAGAATAATTGAATCAAGGAGGAATTAGCCTAAATGACATATTTCTGATAGCATAAAGTAAGTCTAACAAAATCAAAATGAACAAATAATGACAAAATCTTAAAGAAACACAGATAAACAATCATTTATAGCTATTAACCTGAAAAAAAGGTTTACAAAGTTTCATGCTTATCATTATTGATGAATGAATGAATTCTGGTTTTGGAATGGCCTAGTCAAAGTATGGAGCTAAATCTAATTTAGATGTCGTGACATAACAAGGCTTGCTCAAAAACCCACCAAAGTGGCTGAAATAAAACAATGAAACAAAGATTAGTAATCCCTCCACCGTGACTCATTGGTAGTTATCTCAAGCGCCTAATTGCAGTTGGTGCTGGAACAGGTTGTGGAAGCCCTTATTGGGTTTCGGGGGGTAATTACTTTTGTTTTAAATTGTGCCTGAGGGTTACATGTTTCCATTGATAATTTACTCTTTTTAAGCCCCTAAAACGTTTTGTCATTTTCAATTTCCGCCGCATCAGCACGTCAGTCCAGCAACTCTGGTTTAGATGATAACTGAGTCAATTTTGTTCAGTTTCACCACGGAAAAACATCTTTGCTTTGCTTTGTCACACATTTTCAGTTAACTTTGTTTGATCAGAGACTCTTTAGACCCTCCGAAGTTGGCACACATCTTAACTTTTTGTTCCCACAAAGCCAGAACCAAATCTTTGCCAATTTACAGCAAGAAAAATATTTATCCAGACACAAACTGATTTTTAATTTGTGGATTGCTCTCGATGCGAGTTCGCAACTTGAGCCCGGCTCTTTTTGTGTGTTTAACTTTAATTAATTGTCACAGTCGCCAACATCGCCCAGCTGGTTGGTTTGTTTTTGCGTTCGAGGCAGCCTTTTCTCCAAATCTCATCCTCTTCAGCAACACTGACATTTAGAGATTTCTTGATTAACATAATTAGACAACTTTGATGGGAGATTTACAAAATCCCCCCCCTTTTCTCCTGGCCTTGCTTGTTTCCATGTCCATCTTTACAATAATGCTTTGAGTCCATGGATTAGAGTTGACATTTATATGCGCAAATTTAAGTACAAGCTGTATAGAAAATATGATTACTGTGATTATATTTATTGTGTGAGGGTTGTCTCAATTGTTTCAGTGTGAAGGGGTCCAAAAAGAAGAAGAAAAAAAAACATAAAACAGGACAGCATGAAAAGACCATGAGGAAAATAAAGAGATAGACTCTGGCATGCTGTTACTGAACCACAGAGAGTTCCAGCAGATTATTGATTTTCCAGAGAAGCACAGCTTTCGTTGTTATCCCTCGGTGCTGAGCGCTCTTCACCGGACACAAGTAGAACCTCAGGCTGTGATCCTTGTCTGAAAAAACACCCACCCTGCCCTCCCCGGTAGCTCCCACATCACAGAAGCCATCATCCCGGCCAACATCTCTATAGATTCCACACAATTAACCAGTAGAGAAAATAAAAACTAGCTTGTGTCATAAAAAAAAACCCAAAAACTCTGGGAATACTCTCCCACTTATGTTCAATTTAAGGTTTACCTTCAAGAAGGACAACAAACGTAAACCCCCTGACATAGCTGTAATGGAACGGTCAAGATCAAAGCAAATTCCTGTTTGAGAATGATCCAAAGTCCAAACCTCATTCCAAGGAAGAATGTGTGATGAGACTTAAAAATCTGTGTTCATGAAAGCCTTTCATCTAAAAGCACTGGTGTTGATCTGAATAATAAAACACACACCTCACAATGTGCACAACTTAGTTTTTTTTACGGCAATCTTGCATGATGTAAAGCAAAAATTTAAGGGGTATATATAGTTTTTGCAATTTAGCTGTCAAAGAGTTTGGTTTAGCTTACCTATTTTTATCTATCTTTACCAAGCATCACTCAGACATGGTAACAAAATCAAACTACATCAATCTCATCATGCTTTTATCAAGACAGAAAAGCAATATATCAAAACTCCTGTATCGTCCACAGACTCCTATTCAGTGCAGGTCGGAACGAAATGATGCCGAGGCTCACCTTTAGCCAGGGTTTGTCTTTAATTATTGTCAGGAAGGAACACGCAGCCGAGCTCATCAACTGGATAAATATTTGACCGCCATTCCATAAATTGGCATGTGTGGAAATAGGGTGGGAGGGTGTTATTTAAATCACGCGTTCTGCTCAAGCCAGACTCCATGCAATGCGAATCGGCTCTCTGCAGGTTAGTACAGCCAGTCGCTGCATGGGGTAAATTAAAACTCACTTTTTTTTTGTTGCTCCGAACAGAAGAGAGTTCAGGCTCTTCCAGAATTTGTCTTATTTAATTATAACCTATGTCAAAGCATCATTTTGGAAGCTTAGATGGGGCCAAGCAATTAATCAAGAGGAAAGAGACTGTGGGCCAGAAAGACAGAGAGAAAGAAAGGGGTGAGGTTTTTTTTCATGTTTTCTTCTTTATTTTTTTTGCAGATTCAAGGGATTTCTTTGCTTGGTGTATCATCTTTAGGTGCATCTACTTGCAGGTGGTGTGTGTGTGTGGTGGAGAGTTAGAGGGCGGGGGCAAGCTCAAAGTAGGACAAACAGGGTACAAAGCTCCAAGCCTTATAAAATACGAATCCCGCTGTTATTTTAGCACGTGTTGCTTTAGTTTCGCTTATGGTTTATGCTAATGGGATATCTGCAAAGGATCAAAGAAATCCAAACATCATTTCCCATTAGGCAACAAAGGCAACAAAGGACAGCGAGGACAAATATTGTCTAGGAGTGCAAAGTGTTTAAAAAAGAAATGATATGACAAACCTGCGAAAGGTACATTTCAGTTGTAGCCTGAGGTTCCATGAATGTTGGGAAAAAACAAAACAAAAACTTAACTTCCCATCAATCGTACCAGATTGAATGCAATAAACACCGCCCTGCAACAAAAGCGTAGAAAATTAGAATTTTGTCTTACTTCCATATTTGTGTTTTGATTTGAAGAGTGGCCCTGATGTCTGAGGATAGTATGTAAAATTCTAAACGATGTGTTAATGTCCGTGCCATCAAATCTCACACCTTCAAACGCCACAGGGATCAGGCCGAATCATGTTGGCTTTTTGTGATTATTGATAAAGATAAATTGGTTTCAGATGGACGTCAGCTTTCATCTTGTATTTTCCCGACAGAAGCCTTTTCCACTCCTCTCTCCATTGATACCACAAATGTGGTGTTTCAAACCTCCTGTGATAAGCTGCAGACTTTTGTTTTTACTGTCGCTTTTAATCTCCAATCACCTGCTGCTCTCCTTCTTTTGCGAAAGAATACATATTTATGAGGTCTGGTGTTTTTATTTTTATTTTTATGCGTGCACATTTGCTACTGATTTAGGTGCCCTTTTCTCACTCTCCACTTAAACTCCAGATGTAGTTTAACAAGCACAAAGTCATGCACTTTTTGCTCTCACTCCTTGAGAACCAAAGTGTTTATTTCCTTTAAAATACCCCAAAAAATTAAAAAAGAAGTTGCAGAAGCCGAAGCAGAAAGTCTTCCTTTATCACGATGAGATTCATCCTTAATGAGTGCGCAAAGTTTGTCCAAATGGTGCCAACTTTTGGCCAGAATTTGAAATATTACAATTGCCAAAAAAAGAAAAAAAAACACAGTCTGCTTTCTTTGACAGCTGGTAAAAGGCTGAATGTTTTGATCAGACAGACTCAAACAATCCTTTGCTTAAGGGGAAAAGGGAGAAAACTTACCATAATGCTATTAATCATGCAAGGGCGTCAAGGTTCAGCTGGTGTCATGGTCAGCTTCAAAAGGCTCAACTTATTAACTTCTTCTCATTCCATGCAGAGTTGGCAGTAAAATCTTTGAAGATTTGATCAGGTACAGGTGTCGATTCTTGCTGCTCCAAGCACACCTCAGACTATTTCGCCTGGCCATTAAAAATGATAGAAAGGCCGATACGGGTCAACTTATGCGATATTATTATTATTTTTTTATGTTTTACCCTTTTTTTTAGTCGTTCTCTGCTGAGGAATAAGCTCATTAGGCCTAATTACAGATGTTACGTTCTAAGGCCATTTATCTTTTTAGGTCTATTTCAGTAAAAGTTGAAATAAGTAACAAATTATTCCGGATAGAAGAAAAACTGAAACTCTCATTAGGCAAAATAGGTGAACCGGCCATACTATTAATTAAGCTATTAAAGATGCAGAAATATGAATTCATGCTTTTTTTTTTTTTTCCCAAGAAAGTAAATGCTCATCGAAGTTTAAATTCTGAACTTCTTACAAAACTTGTTTTGTTTCATCTATAAAACCCTTTTTAAAACTTGGAGAACATCTAAGAAAGACGTTGGAAGTAGGAGTACTAAAAGTTTTGCTTGAAGAATGTTATTCGATTTTCTGAGAGTTTTCTGACAATCACTACTCTTCCCTTTACATATTTTACTTTTGAAAACCCTTTTACTTTCACTGCTATCCATGCATACATTTTTTGCAGTTTCTTATACTTTGTGCTATTTTTTCCCCCCCCTATTTGCTCGTTTGGTGTATCTTTTGAGAAGGGAATCACTAATGGTGGCATCTGTATGAAATAAGTATATTTTTATTGGGCCTTGGAACCTTTTAAATGGATGACATAGTTCTTTTGAGAGTGGAAAGATAATGTATGAAAAAAAAAAAATACCCTGAACTTTTTTTATTCAGTTAAACAAGAGAAAATGTATGAATGGATAATAATTCTATGTATTCTTTTTTAGTTTTTTGTTAGGGACCAAATCAAACGTTTAAAAAAAACTAATCAACACAGGAATTGGTCTTATCGAAGAAGGGGAGGCTGAGCAGGTAGAGGAGGATAATCAAAAATTTGAAAATAAGTAAGGAAAGATGATGCTTATTTTCATATTTGAGTTGAAAATCAGGCCAATTAGATCTACTGTATCTAAAGCATGTTTCAAACTCAGGACCAGCAGGGCAAACCCGACCAGCCATAACTATTTATGTGGCCCTTTAAACTCTAGAAGGCCACATAAATGGAACCCTCAAATCTTATTTTATCATCATTAAAATATATTCAAAATCTTACATTTATATTTAAAAAAATGTTTTATGTTACCCGAATTACAAATCTACCCAAAGGCATGCAGAGAGAGCTATTTATTAATGTTTAGACCACCTATTAATGGTTACGTTTATCAGAAGATTCTGTCACAAAGAACCATTTGAGAACATTCATCTTCATATGGCCAGAAACGAAAAAAATTTTCCCAGGCCATCAGATGACAGAGCAACATGTTACAAGATTTTTTTTTTTGTCACTTTGCTTCCGTGTAGAACATTATAACCCAGCCACAAATCCACACTAAGTCACAAACGTATTTGAAGAATTTAAGCAGAATTGTTGCAATAGAGATGTAAAATTCGGTCACAGATATCAACTTAAAAAATAAAAAAAAATAAAAAATTACAAAGCCCAACTTGTAATCTAAAACTTTCCGTTTTTGCTCCCTTTTTACTTCACATCCTATTTACTTAAAATGATCAGCCGCAAAGCTGCCGTCATCTGCCCTCTTTGTAGTCAGCGGGTTACCGTTAGTGCAGAGTCTATGCTGATTGTCATCATAGCCATTGAACCCTATTGGTAACAGCATAAGTGAGATTTAAGCCTCAGTAACATGAGTGTGGAGGTGATTGATGTGAAATATGCCC
>JAVLVB010000040.1:244835-261459 GCA_032876305.1 Orestias chungarensis
GGGGGGGGGGGGGGGGGGGGGAGTAAGGAATGCGACTTGCTCGTATTCTCCCTCTCTCACCCTCATCGTCTGTTAGTGTTGAATTCATTACAGGCCTGATGTGTAATCGCTGACCTTTGTGGCCCCTTAGACTATAATTACCTGGATACAGATACTCCCTCACTCCATCCCCAAGACAGGCTCAAAACTCCATTAACCGGCATGCAGTGCTTTGGGTCGGTCTATGTATGTGGCTATGTGGAAATTTAAAGCATGGAGAAGAAAGGTTAAAAATGCATTTTAAGTAATTGGATTTTGACGTCGGTGTTGACCATTGCTAAAGGAAATAAATCATGATCAGAGAAAAGTCCCTACTTTGAGGCGTCCACCCCTCTTTATGGAAATCTGTCGAGCGCAGTACACGCAACATGACTGCACCGTGAAATCAACCCCTGTTGTCAGTCTTTGTATCCTACGCAGTGACACCGCTGTTGCTGCTGACAAACATTATCTTGTGTGTGATCATGTGCATAGTGTCAACCTCCCTCCCTTTCCTCCTATCTTTCGAAATAAGTCAAATTGGGGCTGACTGTGTTGACACAGTAGGGTTGTCACACTGCGTCAAGTGTGCAGTGTCAGCGTTGCATCTGTTGCAGTCACATCTCAGAAGACACAAGGAAGCATCTCTCTGTTGACTTCATCTGTTTGTTTGGCAGCCCGCCTGATTGCTGGAGTGTGTAGTGGTGAAAAGCAGCTCCAGCTCGGTCGGTGCCAACGTCGACAAGCCTAATCCCAGCTTTGCCGGGGGAACAGGGAGTCTGGCCCCAAACAAACAACGCAACAGCCAAGCTCCCGTGACTTCAGTGCACCAAACAGGAAAGAAAGGAATTCTAAATCTTTGGGGCTTTTCTTGAATACATTTTTTAAATCTCAAAACATGCAACTTATTTCCATAGCTTGATTTTGAAAGATTATTCATCTAACTCCCATCACACTATTTAAGAAACTAACCGGGAATGACTATTTCACATCTCTGCAGTGGAATTTTAACCCAGTTTTGTTTCAAGAATTGTTTTAATTTAGCCCAATTAGAATTTTTGTAAGGATAAACAGCGATTGCACAGTGTTGTCACGGTATCTCAATTGCATTTAATTTCAGTACTTTGACTAGGACCTCTAAGACGATAAGACGAACTTGGTAGCATATTGGATCGGTGAGGAGGAAGTCAAAGTGAACCCATGCATGCAAAGGACACAAAGAACCCAGTTGGAGATGAAAACCTAGTTTCAGAATACAGTTTCAGAATTGCACCGCAGTTGTAGAATTGCTCTTCTTAAGGTGGTGGCATGTTGGAGTCCCTCTGTTACTTTTTTACTTTTTTGTTTTACTTTTTTTTTCTGTATACAAATGTTTTTTCCCTTGTTTTCTCGCAGAAACATGACCTTTTTGGACAACTGTTCTTTCTTTCATAGCAACCAGCTGAATAAGATGGCAAAACCTTAAATAATACCTCAGCTACACCCACAAATCCTAGATGAGTGTTAAATCCAGAGCAGGAGCAAAGTGAAGAGAGAGAAAGGAGCATCATAGTTGTCAATGTGAAATCACTAACTAACAAGCTGGATGGATGAAGAATGCTTAACTCTTACGACACAGTTCATAATACAGGCTGTCTTTGGTCACAGGCTCCTTCAGGTCTGAAGTAATACATGCTGCCTCAGGAAATCATCCCTGCCCACACCTCTTAGTATTTACAACTAACTTTTGAAGAAAATATCTAGGATGAAAACTCATACAATGAATTATATGAGTGTTTTTTTTAGCTGAACCGAAACCAAGGACTCATCAGTATCACCTCCACCCCAAAATCCTCATGACCGAAAATATTTACTCTGAATATTAAAAAAGGATCACCTAGCTCCATTCCACCGCCTTACTAAAGATACGTTTACCTATGGAGAGTTTTAAAAGTGCGCACTGATTTTTAACTGGTTACTTCACCGGTCATGAGAGGTTTTCACATCAGACTGTTTGGCACCTAGGTGCAACAAACATCCAGGTGTCTGATGTCTACATTCCATTCAGATGATTGCTCTTAATTTCAGACTGTCTGAGCTGACTGTTGGCCTCAAATGAACCCGCCCTTAACTTTGTAACCTTGGATCGGCTTTGGCTGAATGGGCCTTAGGGCAGAGGCATGCAACCAGTGCATACACCCTGCCAATCATAAGCAGTTAAGAACACAGTGTCATTATAAAAGGCATGCAATGCATACTGCAAAAATACTGCTGACACCAATTATATATTTCTCTTTGAGTTGTCAGTATTTCTCATTTGAGCATATCAGTTGATATTTTATCAGAAAAATAAAGTTTGCAATAAATGGAAAATAATACATTAGTCAATCTCTCATGTTATTGTTCTTCTTTAAACAATGTTAACAAACCTGTCAGTAACGATTATTTATATATTAAAAGCATTTTTTTCAATATTCATCATATTTGAAATTAAATTTGGGCCTTGTTTGTTCGGTATTACCTAAATATGCTTATTTAGTTCCAGATAGTTTTAACAGTGGCAACTGCCAGAAATCCTCTCACGTCATCTCCAGCTACTGTAGGAGATGGATTAAATAATACACGATCAGTATATAAAAAAATGGGGCGTGATTTTATATATCTAATCAATCTTTCCAACTGAGCAAGATTGTGGCAACAGTTGAAAGGAATAACTTTGGTTTACCAAAAGAAAATCCTCACTCAGTGTGAGCTTAACAGAAGCACAGGGGAAAACTTAGTATAAAAAGCTAACTACAAAAATGTTACTGCTGGGGACTTTTTCCACGAAAGAGGAGGTTCAGTCGATCCACTGACCGAGGACTGCTTCAACCAGAGAAAAATGCTATTAAAATAATAGAAGACCAAAATGAATGGCAACAAGATTGATGCATCTGATCAGAGTCAGGGTTCAGTCAGAATCTGATATCCAGCAAGGATATTTAAATAAAAGATGTGTGTGTGTGTGTGGTTTTGCTGTTGTATTTTTTGTAGAATGGCATGCAGTTGTGAGTCCAGTTGTCATCATTTTCATTTTCCACTGCAAAAAATTGACGGAGCGCCTGTTACAATTTATAACATTACGTTTTTTGTTTTTGTTTTGTTTATTATTTTTGATTTGTTTGTTTTGGTTTTGATTAAGCCAATCCCATTACTCAAAAAAAAAAAAAAAAAAAAAAAAAAAAGCATGATTCACTAAATGTGCTATTTTGCAATTTTGCCTTAAACTTTTTTTTAAAATGTGGTTTCAGTTTATTTGACTTTTACATAACCTGGTTCTTGTCTTGCAAATGAGGTTTGGATCGATATGGGATTTTACCTGGTTCATTATTATTATTTTTTTTTATTAATTAAAAATTATGCAATATAAAATAAAAGTCTGTATATTGCACAAACATCTCAGAAAGTACCTGATTAGGGGTTTTATCAAGGGAAAAACAAGGAGTAAACAACGTTATGGCTAGGAATAACTCAGCAAATGGATTAATTATTTGCAAACACATCATTTGTAACCTTTAAGACTTTTGTTGTTGTTCCTTTTTTTTTTTTTTTTTTTATAGTGGTAATGTAATAAAAACAATCTAAATCCAAATTTCCACAAAGGAGATGTGTATCTTAATAATAGTTTAGGAAGCAGCTAATGCAGCTGTAATCCAGGATGAGAGATTGGCTGTTTTCTTGTTTTGTTTTGTCATGTTTGTGTGTTTTTTCCTCCTCTGACCAGATTCTAGTCAACATCAACAGGGAGGGGATCTGTGTGAGAGCGGCTGCGCTGCAGGAATCCGGATATGATGAAAACACTCTCCAGTTGAAGTTTCCCCAAGTAGAAAAAAAACAAAAAAAAAGAGAGAGGAAGAAAGGAGGAAAGGAGGATCATGTTTTCGACTTCTGGACGTCAAAAACCATCCGTAAAAACCCCGAGCTCCCGACCTCTAAGCATTTAAAGTTTGAAGATGATCTTCAGGTTTCACTTTGTTTTGGTCTTCAGAGGAAACGTTTGAGGGAAGGATCGGGGGAAGGAGTCGGATGTGAGGAGGAGTTGTCATGTTGGGAAGGTGAGTTGGAGCAAACAAACAGTGGATCCACGCTTTGCTTCCTTTAGAGGGACCAGAGCGCGTCCCGCTCAGAACCCGCACAGCAAAGTTCACAGACAGATCGAGCGAAGGGAAATTTCCACTGACTTCTTTCCCCCCCCCCCCCTCCTTTTTCTACCAGAGCCTTTTCTCGGCGTGTGAATGAAGCAGCTTTTGAGTCATGACTTGCACTGTTTTTGCTTGGTGTCTCAAACTCTGCGCTGATTGTGAGATGTGTTGCTTTTTCTTCAGGACTGAAGGCTGAGGACTAATTCTTTTTTCTTTTTCTTTTTTCTTCTTCTGGCCCCTTTCAAAGAGGACGACTGTCTCATGTCCAACGAGATTGTCCATCCATCAGAGGGGCCAGCTGGGGCCCCACCGCAGGAGACGAGTCCCCTGCTGTCAGTGTCACATGGTAAGAGCGCAAAAGACAATGCATTAATCTGTGAGTGTGTATATATATATATATGTATGTGTGTGTGTGTGTGTTGACATTCGTTCTAACAATGTGCAAAAGTTGTGCAATAAGGCTCACTGCCCAGGGTGGCAGGAGTGTGTGTGTGTGTGGGGGGGTGGGTATAAAGTAAACTACCATATCCAAAACCACTGTTTTGGATCCTGGTGCAGCGAAGGAGACCAGATGAGTTAATAGACGCCCCTGGTTTGCATTCACAACTGAAACTGTCTTTCCTCACGGCTTTCGGCAACACGGTCCGAAACCCCATCGTTTTCTGTCCGGGCTTTGGAACTGACGGAATTTGAACTGAAATAAGTACTCAGTCTGACGCAGTTGCCTTGTTTTAACCTTTTTTTGTTTGTTTGTTTATAAGCCTGCAACAATTTTGTTTGGAAGACATTTTTTGTTTACTTTTTGCATATATGTAGTTCGGATTCAAAGTAGAAAGGAATAGAAAAAGAAACGCAGTAACACATTAGAGGATTTGACACCTACGTGCCACTTTGATTGCAATGGCATTCGGCCGGTGGCGGCTGTGTCCATGGAGTTTTCGTTTAAAGTCTTGTCAACGATGATGGGCGGCCGATGTGTGAGGACCTGTGAGTTATTCAGATGAGGCGTAGGGTTTATGGCACCTTCTGCTGATTGTTTTAACAGAGTAAGAGGAATATATGGTTTGACACAAAAGCTACCATATTGCTTGCTATGTCCCTTTTCTTAAAAGCCTAAATACTCGACAAACTAAACATCAAAGTGAGCCAACAATGATGGTAACTTACCGAGCCAGTGGGGGGTATAGCATGTGTATTTTGAGACAATATGACTATACAGTAAAACTGACCATTAGGACCACCACTTGTTGAGATGAGCCCAAAAAGTAAAATACACAAACCTAGAGGGTTTTGGAAGGAGTTGCTTGCCTTGAGTACGATTTATGCAAAAAGAAGCCACCGAACAATCGTAGCTGGTGAGCCAAAACGTGTGAAACACATTCATAGCGCATGCGTTCATCAATATCTCCTTCTGTTTCAAATAAGAAAACAGATCTATAAATATTCAGTTACGTATTCTGTTTCGTACCAATTTTTTTTCAGCTAACAGTCATACTTCTGTGGAACCCCCCCCCAAAAAACAAAACAAAAACAAAAAAAACACACAAGTTAAAACAGCTTTGGCTTGAGATTTTCCTATAGTTTAAGGCAATTTTCAGTAAAAAAAAAAGTCATTATCCGCACTCCAGTCTGAAAGCTTTGATAATGTTTGTGCCTTTTTTTTTTTCCTTAATAAAGTTGGAGGAAACACCCTGCTGACTATTAACAGCAACCACGCAGCCAATTATAGTTTTTAATTAACTTTACAGTTGCCCCTAAGATTATCACTTGTAAAATACGCTTACCCCCACACCCGCTTCCCATTTTTCTTCAAACAAGCAACGAACCGTTAACCGATCATCATTACGGCACTGTTTCAAAAAAATAAAATAAAATAGGAAAATAAGAAAGTAGGACAAAGTGAGCAATCACATGGGGCTGCTGGATTGCAAGTGGATTCCATTTTTGTTGTTGGGGGAAGTTCACAGCCGCGTACAGTTAAGACTAGATTTTCTGTGGATTTCCTAGGAATAGGCTGAAATTTAGTTTACTGTCACCTTGATCTCGCCGTGCTTCCACCCTGAGCGTTTCTATCTTAAACCTCTGGCTGATCGTCTGTTCTGGCTTACAAACAGGATTGGTGTTGCAGCACAGCAAAGCTACATCAGGTCTGCTACGTTGTCCAAACCATTGAACGATCCAGTTTCACCAGAAAGCAACAGTACTCAATAAACCAGCAATAATATTAAACTTAGGAAGCCACTTAAAGAGAGAGACGAAGTGTTACTTGTGTCTTAGACTCTATCAGGGTAGTTGTTTTTCTTTTTTGCTTTCGCCTGGATGCTTTTCCAGTTTAGATGAATGCAGTCTTTATAGCAGTAAAAGAATCTTGGCAGGTAGAACGCTCCCGAGAGCACAGGGAGAAAGAAAATGAGATCCAGAGCTCTGGCAGGGACTTTTACCTGATCCGTCCCACTGTAACCTACAGTTTGCCAGGGAGTTGTTTTTGCTGGCGTAAGAATGAAGAGCGGCCTTTTGCTCCTACCAATGATGCTGCTGATATTTTGTTCATTACGACTAACCCAACAGGGAATGTTAACATTTGGTAAAAAGTTGTCTATTGGTAGCAAGGTTTTTGGCTGTCAGAGTTTGTATCTACTTACAATTGCCATGAAAGTTTGATTTGTTTGCATATTTGTTTCATGATTGTGAAAGATGAATAAATTCCAAATATTATGCCTATACTTGGGTCATTTGTAAGGATTATTTATGAATTGATATTTTTTCTTTGGCATATTGCAAGCTATTTATCCCAGAGAAATAGCCTTCAGCAATCCCACAGCACGTGACAGGTTAAAACTGCTCTCATGGTTTAATGTTAACTCTGGCCTTTTATTAAGATCTTTAAAACTGTTATGCTTCCTGGTTTCTAGCAGCGATTCTCCTGGACGATTGATTCTGTAAACCCTAATATGGTCTCACAACATATTTTAATAAATCTGACTGAGCGATTTAAAAAAAAATTTTTTTTATTGAAACAATGTTTGGTACTTTCATTTTTCCACACCATAATTCATTGAACAGTTCTTTTTTTCATGACATTAAACATTAATGAATGAAAAACATGCTGGATTTTCATTGTGGATTTTCTGTAGTCCACCCATAAAGACCTACATCCCTCATAATACTTGATTAAAAAGCTTTTAAGCAGGCATAATTCATAACGTTTAATAGACATATTTGTGCCTCAGTATTTCACTGCCATTCAAAGGAGAATCATGGGGATTTCTTTAAATCACCTGGAATCCAGAATTCACTTTAACCCCATTCCAGAAATGTGTATCTATTCCAAGACCGGTTTTCATGTGTGCTGGGATTAATATCCTCTTGGAACACTTGTTTTTGTCCTGGTTGTCCACTGATGACCTTTAAGGTTACCCTCATTTGTTATATCTACTTTGTGCAATTAACTAATACCACTGCCAGAATAATACCCCACACAAGAAAAAGAACTGGATAAACAGGCTTTAGGACTAAATGTGATTATAACATTTGTGATATTTCATTGCGTATTGCAAAATGCCGATCATCTTAGTTTTTTTGTTTGTTTTTTAACACTAAATAACAAGCAACAGAGAGGCATATTATCGGAGAGAGTGAAAGGGATTAACATATCCGATAATCTTAGCTGCAGCAAAGTTCGACTTAACATTCTAAACTGCTTAAATTTCAATCATTTTATGTTAATAGAAACGTTTCTTTGCTCTGGTCGGTTGGCCAACTAAAATATTAGCTTCACTGTTTCGAATTACCGTGATACCCAGATAGCAGCTTGGTCCCTTCGCAAGTGAGTGTAACATGCCTGTTGTTTTATTCTAATGTTATGACTGAGACTTGGCTCATGAGGCCATTTTTACGCATTTCAAACTCTCAGCCATCTTTTTAAAGAAGGATTTATCTAGTTTTTGATATTGGCCATCCAAACGTACTAATTGAATCGTACATGTAATTTTGGTAACCTCGTGCCAAATATTTTCCTCTTCACCGAGTTTTGTTGGAATCTGGCAAAGTATCGATTTTACTTGAAGTAGTTTTAAAGTTTACAAAAGTGAGTGTGGAAAAAGATAAGGATTTTCCCGATGTGCAAATGATAAAGTGAAACTCAAGCAAAACGTGAACTACTAAGATAAAACCCAATTAGTAAATTAACAGGTTTTTGCATTTGGGCCTCATCGGGGTAAAGACCCTCTCTCCGTGCACCTTGGAAGTTGTCTGTAAAATTGTGACGGAAATGTTTTTGACCGCTGTCCAGATTATCCATCCAACTCTTCATTATTCATTTGTTTGTCTAACAGCTGTCATTCATTTAGTCCTATGTCAATTTACCAACACTTCTAAATATGCTTAATCTGTTCCATCACCCTTTTATCTTTATATATATATATACATATACATATATATATATATATATATATATATGTATCCTTGTGGTTTTCTCTTAGGTTCATCTTTCCTTCTACCTGTCAATCAACAATCTGCTCGTCAGTCATCAATAAATTGTTTAGTGTAAATTCAGACAAAAATTTTATTTATATAATTCAGAAATGGTCCCAACTGAATTGAGATACTAATACATCTGAGAAGAGTCTTGGATTTACCCATGAAAAATCTTTAGGGGCCTTTTATCGAGGCGAGTTCTTCGAGCTCCTGGAGGCATTGTCTTGACTAGAAACAAAAAGTCTCCTCTAACAACTCTTTTAATACCATTACTACCTTTTAAAAGTAGTGTTAAAACTACAACTTTATGACATTTTAAAACATTTCTTCTAGTTTAGGCTGGAAACTTTCTCGTGACTCGGATCTAATCATATTGTTGTATGCAAATGTGGAGCACAGCAAGGTTCTGCTAAACAGCAATTTGGCATTGATTTAGAAACGATTTTAATTAAGCGTAGTTGCACAGTAATTTCACTCCATACAAAGATATAGATTGCAGGTCATGGAGTGAAACGCGACTAAAAGGCTTTGTGTATGCGTGCCTCATTGTTCCTGAGAGGAGTGAGATGTGTCAACATGGGCTAATAGCAGCTGATTGCTGCCGTAATAAGGATCGTGTTTTCATTTAACACCATTCTTCACAACAGTTCCCTTTTGTTTCACAGTTGTTAACTTTTCCACAGTGCCCTTTTCCTCCTGCTCCTTTCTGTTTTTCTGTTAGTTATTCATTGAATCTCTAAGCAGTGGCTTATTTACCATAGGAGAGTAAGAGGAAAGTACTGTGATTTGTTTTTTTTTAGGTCGACAAAGTGTCGCATTCAAGTTCATGGTAACTTTTAAGTGTTCTATATTGCTTTTTCTTTGTAATTGATTTTATACTCTTAAGTTGGAAATCAATTTAGGTCAAGTTAACTTACCTTATTTTTATCATGGACTTCCATGGGCTCACTGTATTTTTGCTAGGTCGAACGGGGCAGGGGGTTGTGGGTGTGCGCTTGCTGCCAGGGGTAATTGAGAGCCCTCTCCTCCACAGAAACAGGAAATCAATAAGGAATCATCTGCCTGCCTACGTCTCAGCCTTTGTGCTTTTCTTTTCCCCTGGCTGTCTGATTTACAGCTTGTGTACTGGATCTGGACAGTAAGTTTTTTATTTTTTATTTTTCCCTACAAGTGCAAGCCTAATATACTGTTTTGATAACAGCAGTGATCCCATTTCAGTTCAGATAACCCTGTTTTGACAAGTTGACCGATACATTACTGGATCGGTCCTCTTGAAAGGAGAGTGTAAAATTCGCCAGCAGTTGCATACTTCCCAACAGGGCACTAATAGTGTAGGACACAGGAAGCCAATTGTTGGAAATTGTTGTAAATGGTGCTTAAAGATACCTTTAACTAAAGAAATGAAATATTATTTGCGACCTCAAAACTTTTTTTTGAGTAATCTTCCAGCCGTTTAGCTCTTTTACAATTTCAAGTAAGCAGGATTTGTACAAAGTTGTGAAATTAATCAGATTTTTTTATTTTCGAGAAAAAACAAACCTTTTCTTTTTCTGTTCTTTTGTTGTTGTTCGGTTGTTTCAAAGAGATTCATCCATCCAAATGTAAGATCTGCTTATTTGTCCATTTTTACTTCCATTTTTATGGCCACCTTTAAATCTTCATTAGTTATTTACCATTCTTTCCTGACCTAATTCTTACTTTTTTACTTGCATCCATTCTTTCTTTGGGTTCCGATGTGATAGGCTGTTATATATCAAATGTAATCAATCCATTCTGCAGGGGTGTTTGAATGGTCAGTTAAATTAACTTTTACTGCCCTTGATACCATCAGATATAACGGATTATATTGGCTGAGATGCCAAGGCTCACTAATGGTGATGGGGCCATTGAAGGGATTGAAGAGAAAGATGAGCATGAGGGAATGTAGTTCTGTTTGAACCACTATTGCTATCATATTTAACAATACTGCAGCTGTGCATATTACCAATATTATATGTTGCCATCTAGCACTAATCGATTCCAACTTTCATCAGCAATGGATTTGTATGTTTCTTTCCTAATTTCCTAATTACGCCCAAAATCTTTACATAGAACTTTTATAAACTAAATGGGTACTACATGTAAATACTTAATGGTCTAAAAAGTACTGAGGACTTTTAGACAATTAAGTACTGGATGTTAGAAAAGTTAAAACTTTTCCCTATGAAAATTATGTATGAATCTGGGATCACTTTGTGTCTGAGAGGCCTCTGGTTTGTTAGACAGCAGGGTTCATTGCCTTTCACTGCAAGAGAATAGTCATTCCGTAGATCTGCCATCCAGAGCAAGGTGGGAGAATTCCTGTGGGGAGAGTGATAGACATTCTTAAATAGACTGTTCTGCTCCTTTGGCGGATATCTCCGCAAATAGTGCCTTTCGTCTTCTGCCCCTGCCTTGGAATAAATCACTATCACCTCACAGCAGGTTTTAGGAGTTTAATCATCACATTATTCAATGGATTACAAATAGTTTTTAAATTCTTCTTTGGTTGATAACAATGACCTTACTAACCTATTTTTTTATCATAGAGTAACTTTATCAAGGAAGTAAGGTCAAATAATGCAACTTTCTCTTTTGAAATAAAGGTTTTAAGTGTGGCCTTTGTGTGAGTCTCAGATTCAGAGTTGACATTGGGGAATTGAACTCTGCGAGCCACCCATAATAGATGCAGAAAGGATTTAATTGGAAAGGGTCTTTCAGTTTTACCCGGCTTTGAAAACGCAGAAGTTGGACGCATGATATGTTTATCCAGTTTTGATTCTAAAACTGTAGTCACTCCAGGAACTTTGCATGGCACCGTATGTGCCTTGCAAAGTGTCCGGGACACTTTAAGACTTTTAACCTCTTGTCAGTTGCTTTTCTTTGTCTTTATGCCAGTTATTAAAGCTGCGTGCTGATTGTTGTTTTGCAAGATTCATATCTTTATTGTAATCCCTAGAGCCCTGTCTTTGCAAAAAAAAAGGAAAAAAAATGCGTCTAAAGCGAATGCCTATTATAAACTGCACCATAATTTTCAAGTGATTACTTACCAGTGGGTCATGGAATCAAAAACTGTATAAATAGGGTAAAATGCTAGTGCAAGGGTTGATTAAAATGGTCATTGTAATTCTACCTCTGTTGTAATTATTTTCTCATTGTCTTGCTGCAGATAGATTTCATATGGGAAATTTCAAGTGCGTTAATTAGCATATTTTACTCAAAAGTGCCCAAGACTATTTTTTTCCTTTAAGATATCCAAAGTAGTTGAGCCAATTGATTAGATATGTGTCTCTCAATTCTTAGACTGTAGCCTTTTAAGTGCACATTAAACAGAAAGGTACACATATGGATTTTAATCATTAAGTGGTCTTTTCTTTCTTTTCGAGTACAATTTGTTTTCCAACTAAATGGCAGTTTAAAGTATTCATACCCTTCAACCATTAATAAACACACTTTAGTGTATATTATCAATCCAACATCAGGTAAAGTGTATTTTCAAATTTAAGGTTTGCATTTGTGTCCTCCCTCAAGTGTCCATACTTTGTACAGGTATCTTTTGCTGCAGTTTTAGGTGCAGCAACGTATATGTCTATATATTTGCATGTCTAGAACCTAAAACTAGTTCTGGCTTGGTCTGTAGTCTGATTAGACTGATCTAAAATAATTTAGTTGATATAATCCACTTCAGTCAAAGTTTTTAATGGATTTGCTATAACACCGACTACTACAGAACCTTGCTTGCCCAGAGCCATCACCATCTATAATGACATTTCTACGAACCACAGTTCTAGGTACTAAGCCATTTAATTTCATTTTGGGATCAATTAAGTATATTTGGATTAAATTAAATCCACCTTCCAGTGATTTCTACCCAGCTAGTTAGATTTGCGCAGCATGATTCCTCTGCTACCATTCTTCACAGTCAGAGTGGTGTGTTCCGTGGGATGACAGTTATCCGCCCACATATTACGTTTTGCATCAGATTAAGAGCAATCATTTAGATTTCACCTGACCACACCACATTCTTTCAAATCCCCTCTGTGCCCTGACATGGCCTTTGGCAAACTGGAATCTAACGTACTGATTTTGGTCTCTTTTAAATTTGTAGTCTTTTAAAACTTTCAGGTTTCACATACTTTTCTTCATCTAAATTAAAATGACAAATATTCTAAATTCTTCAAAAAATGAATCTCAGGTTGTGAACTGGCACATATGACATTGAATCACAAACTGCTAATACAAGGGGGTGGCGGTTATGGGGAGGGGGAAATCCACCAGTTGAGATTACAGCGGCACAGAGGGTATTACCAGGCCCCTAACAGGGTTTTGGCTCCGACATTAAGGTTAAAACCCTTTTCTATTATGAGATCGGTGCTGATGTCGCCCCCTCCCTAGCCCCGAACCCCTCGAGCATCCAACTCCGTGGCCCCTCTGTGTTTACAGGTTTAGCACCTCTCTGTTAGGTCATTTGAAGAGCCCCCCTCCCCACCACCCCACTCCCCGACCAGTGAAGGGTGACCAGGGACCTCAGGCTGGCTGCCGTCCAGACACACAGAGCCACAGCTGACTCTACCGCCACTGCCACCCACCCCTGTTTTCTCTTTCAGATGAGAGCTAAAATCAATACAGGCGCTTCTGTGTTTTAAAAGCCACTCAGAGGCAGACGAACACCTCTGTCCCGAAGGCTGATCTCTCAGCTTAAGGTCTTGATTGGCATCTCTAAGACATGAGGCACTGACCCACAGCTGTCCCATTAGTAGAGGGTTAATGCTGAGATTGATACAGAGCAAATAAAGGAACTGGGTGTGGGGGTATTTTGATAGACTGCCTAAACCCTTTCTGACCCAGAGAAGGACCTCTGCTGTATGTATATCTTTTCCCATCTCTAACTTTCCGAATACCCTTTAAATCTTTGTTCTTTTTGACCTCAGTCTGCATATGGCGGAGTCTGATCCCGCCTTCTGTTGAAATTTCAAAAAACGGCAAGCATCCCTCCCTGGAGGGAGAATTTGAAACTCAGTGGAAAAACTGAGTCACAGATGTAACTGAAATTGAAAATATAGCCCTCTGTTTTTTTCCCCCCTCTTTCCCCTCATTCACCATTGCTCCAAGTTTTGTTTTGAGTCGTCAGTGAGGAGAGGGTGGAGCACGATTTTCGGGGTACACAGCCTGACAGAAACCGCAGACTTTCTCTGAGTCACATCATAACTGATCTTGTAGTTGGCCTTATGGTTTAAGTTAAAGAAATCTGTGCCGATCTGAAAAAAGTATGCTTATTTCTCATGTTTACGTAAGAATTAATTGAGCAAGACTTGCATTTGGAGTTTGGTTAATAATTAACAACAAAGAAGTGTTTAATTATGTGGTGGAAGAAAAATTATGCACTTTATAAAACAAGCCGCTGAAAGCATTAGGTTTTGAGTCTTGGCACAACTTCTGCATAGGATCAAGTTCCGGACATTCAAGTGAATGGCCCAAAGATTTCTATTGTCCCTCTGTCTTTATTATTGGATGCACTGCTCTGTTGAAATGTAACTCTGCCGATCTAAAGGGATATACAGGGCCACTGCTAGTCATTTTGGTGCAAAGTGACTGGTCAAACTTAAAAACCCTCAAAGTCTGCAGAAGTTCAAATCCATCGGTTTTCAAGCAGGATATGGGACATCTGATCATTTCTCATTCATTTACTGAGTTTCTATTTATATTTTTTACAATTTTCCTTTGTTCAAAACAGTTTAGTGTTTCCTAATTTGTTAATGTCCTTTAAAACAACAGTAGTTTGTCAACAACAGTGAAATAATTCCTAAGCATCTTCCTTCACCCTCTTGAGCATCTCGGGGGGGGGGGGGGGGGGGGAGCAACACAGGGAGACTGTAGACAGTAAATTTATATTTTTCTTTAGAAGAATTGTTATATTTTTTTGTCTTTAATCTACAAATGTCATTAACATATATTAATGTTTAGTATGTTATTATGATTACAATAATTATAATGATTTTTCAAGAGCTTGATTTTTTTTTTTTTTTCCTTATTTGGTGCCCCCTCGGGCAGATGGTGCGTGATGTTTATGGGCAGAGTGCCGGCACCGCCTGCATATGTAAAGTATTATGTGGCGACTGTAATACGTCTACAGTAATCACAGTGGAGATGATGGAATTTGCAGCACTATTTCGTTGCCATATGCGTAGCTTTATTATGTGTTTTGTTAAGGGATATCCAATCCAAAAGTCGGAAATACAAATACCTATAATAGTTTTTCGATCTGTGTTTACAAAAAAACCTTTATGAAACTACAATATTTTTATTTACAATATTTTAAAATACATGCTATTATGAGTTTATGAATTTAAATCAAATCCATCCAGCATAGGATGTTTGTGGAAATTACGTCACAACATATAAAAGGGTTCAATAGGGGTAAATATTGTGTGCATTCTGCTTCGCGTTGCATTTGCAGGACTCCAATTGCCATACTTACCAAATTTCACACGACAGCAACAAAATGAAAATGAAAAGTAAATGCCATTTCATTGCCTGATTTAGGGATTTAGATAGAAGTAACACATATTAGTCTTGAGGTAATGTTCCTTTTTTTATTTTTGAAAATCAAAGAATAATTGACGACACCCCACCCTACTCCAGTACGATGGCCCGTTCCACCCCTTTGCCAGCATGCACACCTTACCACTTGTGCAGAAAGGTTCATTTCGCCAAATCAAGCTCTCGTCTTTCAAGATGCCTTTGTGCCGTTAAATGTAATTAAGCAGAACAAGGTCCGAGGGGGTTATTTTTTCCACTTAATCAGCAGCAAGATTTGAAATTAGTAAATCCCTGACACGCTTTCTCACTCCCTGTGTTGGTTAAAGGCAGCTACTGCCGAGCATGTAAAGGAACTTCCCCCAGTATGTCGGATAAGACAAATATAAACGAGCACCATATTAAACTTAAAAAAAAAAAAGAGAAAAGGAAATGATATAGTTTGTGGCTACTTAAAACCAGTCAAGGCGTGTCCCAAAGCAGCAGAACCCCCCCCCCCCAAAAAAAAAACACAGAAGAAGTGGAGGTTTCCTGTTCAAATGAGATGCAGAGCGGTATGATCAGCCCTGACAGGTGAAGACAGCTAATAGAGTTCTGTGCCTGCCGACCACACACAACCTGCATGTCAGTCCTGCTGATGAGGATCCAATATCAGAGCAGGTAATTTAGCTTTCTTCAGCAATAATTGTCATCTGAACATCATCATTTATCTAGGATAAATACAAAACAGTGTAAGCGTGTAAATGAACTGACAGGGCAAGGATTGCTGGTGGATGTCTGGAATCACTTTTTTTTTTTTTTTTTTTTCAATGTCTGTTGGAACAGGTGACATTTCTGTTAACCCCTGTGTCAGGTCGCCAACCAGTTTGTGCGAACGCTGTGCGTGAGACCACTGACTTCTTGTGGGAGAGCTGCTCTTTAATATCTAATTCTTTCTATTTAATGTCACTTTTATGGCAGACAATTCACCTCTAATATGACCGTCACACACAGATGATAATCAGATTTTTCTGATTTGCATTGCGGCAATAGACCTGTGAAAAAACTACAGTATAAGTCGAATATCTTAAACACACACACACACACACACACACACACACACACACACACACACACACACACACACACACACACACACACACACACACACACACACACACACACACACACACACACACACACACACACACACACACACACACACACACACACAAAACTCAATATAAATACAAATGAATTAGTTAATTAACTTAATTAGCAACTTTCAGTTTAAGAGTCTTCTCTCTCCATGTTTGTGAAAATATAAAAAAAAATAAATAAATAAATATATATATATATATATATATATATATATATATATATATATATATATATATATATATATATATATATATATATATATATATATATATATA
>JAVLVB010000040.1:263420-288355 GCA_032876305.1 Orestias chungarensis
CCCCCTCCACCCATGCACTCCCGTTCTCTTCAGGCACTCCGCCGTGTGGTCCCTGTGTGGCACCGCAGCTGAAGACTCTGTGACAAATAGCAATTATATTTGTGTGTTCTTCATGAATCCATCAAGCGCTGGCCTTTTAAAAATGCTCCCCAGATATTTGAGGCTGTCAGCTACTAGTAGCTGGGACCAAATTGGGATGCTGCTTAGACAGTCAAGAACCACTCAGCCCCTAGTTTCCCTTGTGATGTGTGTGACAGCGTGTGTAGGGGAATACCATGTTTTATTCAACTACAAACGTACACCCTCAACAGTTGTTGATGTGCTGGAAATAGGGCAGTTACAAGTCCAATTTGAAGCTTGCATGTGTGTGCATTATGTTTGGATGTCCAGTTCTTCCTCATGTTACGGTGCTTGCGGTTAGCCTGTGTTCATTCAGTCATTTCAGGACTCTTTTGCTTTCATAGAAGCTCATTTTTTTTGTATAAAACTTGCAGTTTTAGACCCGCTGCGCTCATTGCATTCATCCTAGTCTCATGCACTTGTGTTACCATCATAAACAAAAGGAATTTTGAAACATCCACTTATCAAATCTTGTCAGCTTTTTGAGTACTTATGCTGGTAAACCCTGACAGCGAGCCCTATAGTTTTGCTTTTTCAGAGTCAACGAGGCCTTGCAGTCTTACAAGATTTCGAGTGTCGTTAGGAAAGAAAGGGAACCCACAGTATTACAGCTTTTCCACCATACTTAACAGTTGGCATGGCATGGATTTCAACAAATGTATCCAAACTGATCTAGCGTTTTTGTTCCCTAAATGCTGATAAAATGTTAGTCTCTTTGACCCAAATTCACAGTTTTAATGGAAGTTCCAGTATTGCTAAGCCAGCTCCCCATATTGAAACCTTTGATGGAAAGAAAAAAATAAGCATTTTTATTTTCTGGCATGCCACCCTAACCACTGGTTCTCATGCAGATGGTGCCTGATTATTAGGAGATGATTTCTCACTTTGTGTTGCATTTAATGTCAATAGTTCCCCGGCCAGAATATGCTACTGATGGCCTGTTTTTTGTAACTACTTCGTAATCTATTTAGATTAACACAAATCTGCTGTACTTAATTGGCTTTGAAGAGGGGGTAAGTAAAACTGGGTGTCACTTAATTTATATCCCATGTATTCAAGAGATTCACATTCCAATGGGGGAGTCTTAATGAGAAAATACTGTATTAAATAAAATGTATAGCTATTACTAATAAGTGGGGCCAGTGATTTTGTTAACGGTCAGTGGGATTATATTTTTCTTGATTAAATGTACTTATATGTATTAAGTTTGTCAATGAAAAACATAAATTAATTGTAATTTCTGTTTTTTACTGAACAACAGAAGTAGTATTCATTTCTGCTTTAGTTTTCCATCACTAGATTAAGTTCACAGTAAAAAAAGTTTTAATGGAATCCAATTCTACAGTTTTGTCCTCAGTCCTGCTTTTTTTTCTCATTATCTCTTCATTTGTCTTTCGGTGACGGTACGAGTCTGTCATTGCCATATTTGACAGTATGATCATTATTATGATCAATGATTATGAATATTGCTCCATTGTATCCATTAATCTCAGTCACCATTTTTTCAGCAGGTTAAAAATAAAAGACTGCGACTGTGTGATTACTGTCTAAACCATCAACCTGCTACTGTGGAGCTGCCCTCCGCTGAGTTTAGCCACTTTTTTGGAACTCTGAACTGTGTCTAAAACCCAACTAACCGCTTATGTACTCTAATTTTTACTTGGTGGTTTCTTAATAAGTATTTATACATAGGCAAATTGGAAGGTTGACTTCCTCCACGGAGAAGGTAATTATGCCTCCTAGTCATTGGCTGTTTTTATGCATCAACGTGGGTTTGAATGTGAGAGTCCATGCGGCTGCTTCACTTAAACTAAATGCAGGAAATGGCTGTTATTAGGCTTATTAGGGCACTTTACAAATTGAGTAAGGAACTGCTAAGATGTAGAGATGAGTTTGTTATATTTTACTCATTACGTAAGGCTTTAACATGATTTCCTACAGCGATTTGATCTTGTACGTAAGAGTTTACCTTTCATATGTGTAACATAGAAGACATTGATCTATAAAGGTCTGATTTTTTATTTTATTTTAGAATACTTTTCAAGCTATCATTTTTGAAACTTTTGAACAAAATTTATCAATGATCCAAGATCACACATCAAGGTGCACAATTGACAGGCATACGATATTTTATTTATTTAGTTTGACTTGTAAATGTGACTCTCACCTGAGTTGAGGGAGAAAAAAAAATATAGAAATATGGCCAAGAGTTTTTGGCTTTCCGTGTAAACCTTTAGTTTCGAAGACGTTTTACTTACTGCAATCTCCCAAAATGACATAGAACTAATAAAAAAGCAGTTTGCTGCTACTTTATTCAGCCTGTCAACTCGCAGAGCTTTGCAAATTGTGAAAATACGGCAATTGCACACTGTGCTGACATTGACAAACAAGGCCAAAAATGACTACATAAATGAACCTTATTAAAACATGTGGGAAAAGCAGCAACAGATGTACCCTCTTGTGATTCTCCTTGTTAGAAAGATCCAGTCTCTTCATACATTGCCACGGACCGTCCTCCTTTGCTTTTTGTCTTTCAGAGATAAATCCAACAACCTGGCCTTTAAATCACTGCATAATTAATTTCATGGTGGGCTATGCAGTTGTTTAATTCAAATTGCATGGAATCCTGATCCCCTCAAGTGTGTATTTGTTTATTAAAGCAGCATGCAGAGGCATCTATGAGGAAGAGGCGAATCCAGAGTGCGTATTTAATTGCTTTGTTTTACATCCACATTCACGTCCGGCCTCTCCCGAGGTGATGTGTTGTTAAAAACTGCAAGGCCCCGGTTCCCACACTCCCGCTCTGTTGTTAACTGTAATTGCACTTGTTGGTGAGCTGACAGAAAGAAAATAAAGATGGAAACAAATTACCAGCATCCCATTAACATCCATGCAATTACTTAGCTTTTTATTCATTTGTTGTTGTTTTTTAGAAGCGGGCAAAGGTTACTGTTACAACAGCTGGTTAATGTGACAGAATAGGAAGTTTAGTCACAAAGATACCATATAGACAATGCATGTAAGGCCTAAAATAAGTAAGAAGGGTTCACTCGGAGAAATAAAAATAAAAAAGAGAGATTAATAATTCACAAAATCTGGCAGCGTCTGCACATGTGGCGGAGCTCTGATGTGCAGGGAAGCAAAAGCAGGAGTTATCTCCCAGTAGAGCTGAATGTGCAAGGTGTTCCTCTCAGTGAAATGCCAACTCCTTTTTCCTCACTCGCATCCTTCCTTTTCCCTCTTATCAGACAGGTTGCTGTCTCCTGGCTTTCTGCGGCTGTCACACACGCACTTAGAAAGTCTAGTTGAGGCCATCTCCGAGCTTTCAGAGGAGAGAAGATCATTACTGTTGCAGACAGCAGCCATTTTACAAATTTGTACACTATCACAGGCTGCTTTTCCTCCTCTTTTTTTTTTTTTTTTACGTAATAATCTCTTCGTTTCACACCGACTTAACTTACCATGGAGCTGCTGCCACAAATGTGTTTGACTACACCGGTGGCTTTTATGACTCCTTCACATGTGAGGTTTTTACATTTCTGCTCCTCAGTCACATTTTTTAGCTTTACAATACTAGTCGCACGATAGACGTTATCTTTAGGAGCGGTTGTGCATGAAATTCAAGATACAAGACGGGCTGAAAGTTTAAGACTTTCCTAAATGTTATCAGTAATGGAAACAACTTAAAGTACTTGCACCATCAAGATGTTTTTTTTCTTTCTTTTGGACTGTAGCTTTTTTCAAATATTAAAAATGCCTGTTATTTTTTGCAGAGGATTTGTGAGATGGATAGATTCCTCTTGTCATATTCCTTTTTCTTTTGGACTGAGATTGAGCCATAAGGCATAGAATTAAGGGCGCATCATTAAAGCCTATCTTTTTATTCTTTGACATTGCATACGCTGGTTCTTAGATGATGATTGTGATTCAAAATCCAGCATGTTGTGCAGCTGTGTTTTAACACTGCACAAAACTAATAAAGTACATCCTCTAACTTTTTATTTTCAACAGCCCAACCACAGTCGGAGTCTGATCTGAACCTTCTCTACGTGCCCTCTGAGGAGGCACAGAGAGAGAATCTCAAAGACCAAAATGGCTTTCACCACAACAGCTCAAGCACGCCCACAGTGACGAATGCCAACGGAATCCATTCTGACGTCAGTCGCCCCAAGGGCACGAGGACGTGCACCTGCGGCGCCAGCACCGGGGCTGGCACTGCAAGCAAGTCGGGCCCCGGCGACGCGACCGCGCCAAAGACAGAGCAGCCCACCAGGCAGCCGTCCACACCAGTGTCTCACAGGGTGCAGAGGAAGCTGGAGTCCAGCCTGTCGGTCAACAGTGACAGCAGCAGACGGAGCAAAGGCAGCTCCACAAGCTCGCAGAAGCCTCCTTTACCAGAGGGTCAGTACTGGCACACAGTGGGGTAACGTGAGCAATTACAAGAAGATTAAAACCCTGTACTAATTCAAACTAACTTCTCTAACTCGTTATTATGTACTTCTGTCTCTTCATCTCAGCTTCTGATGATGATAAAATTATTTTAACTTAGCAAAGCTCCAAGCAGCAGAGTTTAATCAGGGTCGGTAAAGGTAATTTGGACACTAATGATTAAAACAACGATCTGTTGCACAGTTGGCATAATGTGCTTTGGAAAAAAGTTGAAAAAAATGTCTAACCTATTTACTGCCATAAATATAATATTTATAGAAACAATGGTGACAAATTCAATTTAAATGTTAAGTTGTTTTTTTTATTGGAAGTGGTTCAGAAGGTTCATCGAGAAAGTATATGCAGTGTTGTATTCAGATCCCTGATTCCACAGCAGCTCTGAAACAGATTCTGGACAGAAGAGAAGGACAATCTAGCGACATTTCCAGACCCCCTCACCTCTGCAGGGCATTCTGGTCTGGGGGAAAAACTGAGGATGCTCGTAACGTTTCCATAAAATTAACTAACCTGTCTCAACAAATCTTTTCATGTAGAAAGATATAAATTTCTTGTCTGACCAGAGTGAGTTAAGACAACAGCTGAGTAAACTACAATAGGGTGTGTTAGGGGTGTTTTCTTGGAGGCTCTCGAAGTAATACCCCCATCAGATATCGATAATAAATTCTTATCTTCTCTCACCTTTTAATGATGGAGGTGCCTGACCTCTCGTATTTATCACTCCCGTCAAGCAAATGACATCTTATCTCTCTCCCATGGATTTTATTTGCCTTAACAATAAGTCAGAGGGTGCGTTTGGCATGCGGGGAGGCCATCACTTTTGTCAGGTGTAAGGCTGAAGTGAGTCCGGTAATGAATGCGGCTAGCCGGTCCTCTTCCGTCTGGCAGATAGGTGCGAGTGTCTAACGAGGCTTGACAGCACGGGGTGCCTATTATGAGTCGTGACCAACCCTCACACCTCTCCTGGCCCTTTTTGGCTCTCCCCACATATCGTCAGCAACACCTTGGCCCTCATTAGCAGGGCCCCGTTGCCTCCCTCTTCAATCTACAGCATTTGGTGGTTATGTGTTCTCCACCTTTTCAATACGTTCTGTATTTTAACGTTTCGTTTGCTTATTTAGATTTATTGCAACGTGTTGCACTGAGGTAGAGCTTACAGCAAATGAAAACGCATAATTCAGATACGGAAAATTACAACATTGTTTATACACGCATAAAATGAATAATTTTAGGTTGTGGCCCACGCAGTCATGCAGAAAACTACAGACTTAGTGTTTGTCAAGTTATCATAGAAACCTTACACGAAGAGGTTTTGTCAAAATAGGTCTTTACTAGCGACCTGTTTCAAGTGCAGTAGCTAATGATTTTAATACAAAATTCGGTATAAAAAAGATGCATAGGCAATGACGCCTTTGATTCTCAGTAAAACTTGCAAAATACGAGTCTTTGGCCTTCAAAACTGCAAGTAAGCTGAACTTCACTATATAAGCGACCAGGGCTTGGGTACCACCCCAGCTAGGCCTCTACCTTATCAACTCAATACTACACTACATTGACATAGTAATTTATTCAAAATGAACCTTGGACAAGTATTGAGTGCATATACTGTGAAGGGCATACTCATATTTATCTGACTTTCTACCACAGCATGCTTCCTTATATCAACTTTTCTGGCTTACCTTTCCATGACTGGTGACACTGATTCAAATCAGGATTCTCTTGGCAATAACTTTACATGTGATTATGTCGCGGTATTCCGAGTTTCTGGAAAACAGATTTTGTGTGTGTGTGTGTGTTTAACTTAGCTGTAAACCATAATAACATCAATTGGCCTATAATCAAGGCTTGGGATATATCCCTCAGTGTGTGGTGAACCTGAGTTTCGGTTTTGCTCCTTCAAGTTTGATTTAAATCTAAACTGTTATCTGAAAAACTGCTGTGATTGAAAGATGATCGGGCAGATACATAGGCTTTAAGGGGTTTATTTGATGACTGCAGTATGCATCACATCGTTAACTACAAAACCAAAATAAAGGGTGCAAGCTCCTCCTCAATTCTTCTCAAGAACAAATGCAACTACCAGAGATAGACTTTGATGTCATGTTTTTTTTTTTTTTTCACTTCTTAATTGGCGGAAAAACAAGAGCAGAGGAAGCAGGCGAAAATAAAAAAAGGAACTGCTCAACAAGTCTCATTACAGCTCTCTTTCGTGGCGCCTTTTTGAAGACGCCAGAGCTCTCAGTATCAATATGCTCATTCTCAACTGTTTATTTCCCTCCGGCTAGCAGCCAAGCTGTTGTTTGAATGTTTACATGGATTAACATAATCTGTTTGCCTGTGAAATTAGCCTCCTAAACAGCCCCTCTGAACACAGGAAATAAAAGGTGCGAGCTAGCAGAAGCTAGCTCTTGGGACTGTGTTGCCGTGAACGATTCTTGGCACACGCCGTTGGCTCTGGAGCCAACAATCCGAGGCTTTTGAGCAGCCGTTTAGCAGGCTTGTTTTTGCACAGCCGGGCGGGCCGTCTGAACTTTTTTCTGCCTGTACGTAGGTTCAGATCCTGTAGCTGCTCTGGCCTCATTCGGAGACTCGATGCCTTTCTTTCACTATTATTTCCTCTGATGTTTTTGGTCCTTTTTTTTATTGGTCCTCTTGCTTATCCTCTTCTTGTCATACATTATAAAATGATCTGCTTTAATGTTATATGTGGTGGACCATCAGCATTGGACCCACATGGTCACTGAGGCTTTGTCTCATCACCATCTCCCAATCTACTCCACACCCACCCGCCCTCTCTTTGTGGGTTCCGATTCTTTGCACAGCTTGCCGCTCCGAGGCCCATCCAGCTTGTTTTGTGTCACGCAGCTTCCCTTTCTTTTCTTGTTTTTTTTTTGATATCAGCTTTCCACACGTCTCGTACTATTTCCTCAGAGATGGCCGGACGCCTGTTTTTGGGTTTTCATTTCCACCGGCTGACATTAAACAAGACCATTGTCAGTGTGGGCTGCGCTCTGTCTATCCATCAGTTGGCTCCTCTCTGTTTCTGCCCGTTTCTCTCGTGTGCTTTCACGCCAATCCCTGCTTCACGTCCAGCTCTCTTGTGTGCTGTGTACGACCCCCTCTCACTCCCCTCCCCTCCATCTCCTCCTCCTTGCTGTCTTCTGTAAGATCCAGGCTAATCGCTGGTGCTGAATTATACATCCAAGTGAATAGCTGAGATGGCTGTCCACTGCTTAATGTCTGTGTACTGTTTTTGTATCATACTCAAAGTCTGCTGTTGCACTGTTGGCATGGCTATACCCTCTGGGTCTTTCAGAGTTTGTTAGGCTGAACTTTAAAGTTTTGAGCATGAAGCTAGCACTCTGGAGCCCTTGCAGTTTGCTGCCAGTAAACAGGAGAATGAGACACTTTTTCTGCCCGCTGAATTAATGTGGTGCCTTGCAGAAGTATTTGAAATTCTTGATCTTTAAAAAAAAAAATTATTCTTTACAGATTCACAATAGTCATTTTTAAACAAATATATTTAAAACAATATCAATGATGAAATGATTGATTGTTGCTGAGCAGCGCAACGGCAACGTTGGCTCTAATTGTATGCAAAAAGACGACATTTAAAACTCAAGATTTACTATGTCTGAAATAACGAAGTCTTTTACCTGATGTGTGGATCTCATTGAAAACAACTAGTTTCATCAGATTTAATAGTTTCATCACATTTTGACTTATGCAAATACGTTTTTTTAAAGCACTTCAGTAAATTTGTTTCATTGGCTTTTAATTCTGTGGAACAGGGTGAACTTGTGTGTGGGAGGAAAAGTATATACCATATATACTTTTCCTCCCACCTCACAGTTTGCACTCTATTCCACACATGACTTAAAATCTCAGAGAGAAACCTTGATCGCCGTAGTTGTAGTGGGAAAAAAGTGGAAAACTTCAAGGAGCATGACTACTTTTGTAAGGCTCCACATGTTCTCATGCATCTTCCATACCTGCCCCTGTTGTAGCCTCAGATAAGGATAATAAGATGCATTCAAACTTCAGGCGCCCACTTGGACACACGGCTCTTTTTCCTCGTTTCATATTCCTCTCCCTATCTTGTTTGTATCAGTCTGTGCTTCTGGTCAGCTCTGCAGCGCTCAGCACTGCAAAATTACGGGAGGGGGGGGGGGATTATTTTGACTTTGATTAATCAAACATGAACATTCAGTGGGGCTAAGTTCGCCTTCCCCGTTGTGTCCTCCACACTCCTGCACCTTTTTCTCTTCCCTCTAACCCAATCATTAACAGGCACTTCTGACGGCTGGAGATGGTCTGATGAAAGACATGCAAATGGAGCCTGTTTGTAATGCTATTCCCCCCCCCCCCCCCGCATCCATCCACATCATATCTCTTTAACTCTCCACAGCAGTGGCATCGCTCTGAACTCTGATCAAAAAAAAGAAAAAAGCTGCGTGTGTGCCAGGTACCCATACAGAAATTCTGGTGTGTTGAAGATTTATTATATATTTGTATACAGCTTTTTTCTATATATTGTATTTACACTTTTTTTTTGTTTATTTCAAATACAGATTTGTATCAAGATACAGTACCTGGAAACGATTTATACCCATAAAGCCTTTTCACAACTTTGCTGTGTTTTATTAGAATTAATGCAACAGACAAACACAATTGAGAGACAATTGGCAAAAGGTAGCATGGAAATGTCTAGATTTTGTATTTTCCAGTTCTGGATAAGTATCAAAAAAGACAATTATGTTTCGGAAAAAAACATTGGGATGTGGCTTTCTTTTATTTCTAAGTGTCCCTCTCACGTCCTCCCTTCCATGTTTTTCTTCCCTCTCTATTGCATGATTCTGTCACCACCACACGTTGAACCTGCAAATTCTCACCCTTAAACAAGAACAGAACAGCTTAAATTTGAAAGAGTGACTTTATTTTAGCGGCTCGGTGGCACGCCATTCAATACTTTCAGTTGCCTAGAGGCACATTTTTTTTACTCAGAGATTCTGCGAAGCAGGAAACTGAAACCCTGCCTCTGCCTCACATGCACTAGAACTGTGCACAAGGAAGTTACATTTTAATTAGAGGTCTAAGTGTTGCCAAGAGTATTTCTCCTATTTGGCAGAGTTAGACTTTTAAGACATTGATAATCATCTTTGTTTGATCAATCCTACAGTTTAAATGATAATGCCACAATTACTTAACAGCCTTGGTAATCAAAACTGAGACATAGGAATCAGTACTTAATACATACATATATAATGTATAATGTATATAAAACAATTTTTAATAAATTGCCTAATTCTCTTTTTGTTTGTTTTTGTTTATTCACATGCTTATATCACCTCACCTCACCCCTTGGCACCCTGACTGGCTGTGGCTCACACTCAGATTGCTGCGTGCACTGCATCCTCGCCTGCCTCTTCTGCGAGTTCCTGACGCTCTGCAACATGGTGGTGGCCCAGGCCTCGTGTGGCGCCTGCACATCCGAGGCCTGCTGCTGCTGCTGCGGCGCTGACGACATGGGCGACGACTGCAACTGCCCCTGTGACATGGACTGCGGCATCATGGATGCCTGCTGCGAGTCTTCCGATTGCCTGGAGATCTGCATGGAGTGTTGTGGCATCTGTTTTCCGACATAGGGTGGGAGCGCCTGAAGTGGTGTGGATTGAGATCCGGTGTAGACAAAAGTGTAAAGAAGTGCATCTTAATAAATAATCATCAAAAGTTAATTTATTATGAGAATTCAGTTTAAACACTGCACCTGTTCTTAAGCACAAACACTAATATAGTTAAAGCTGTATTGTTCTTTTTAGTGATTACAGCCTAAAATTAATAATAGCCCAAAAATTCTGTTTATTGATATTAATTGAAAATGCGATAACTATGTGATGGTATTGCCTTATTAATAAAGGGGGAGACTGATGAATGTACAGTTGGCAGCAGAGTTCTGGGACAATGTGTGTTAATGGAAGGTTTAGTGGAAGGAAAAAGTGTGACAAAGTCTAAGCCTGGAGAGGATTCTATGTGCCCAGAATACTAGCATTTTTTTAAATTGCAGCATAGTGTCGATGTAATCTATGTTGATCATTAATGATCCTCGACTCGCCTGCATTGTTGGCTAAGGTGTCTCATCTATAACAGGGTTTTGGCCAGAAGAGTTTGGTAGATAATAAAAGCGTGATGCCATGGCCACTCAACCTGGGATCGTTTCCTTTTTATGTTGTGGACAGGTGCTGAAAAAATATGTATGCCCTTAAAAGCTTGCAATTAAAGAAAATAAATTAAATGATCCCAAATTAGCTTTGCTGATAATCCCTCAAGCCTAAAATTGTTTTTTAGTTGTACATTTGTTTGTTTACTTTAAATGTTAAAATACAGAGCAATTTTTTTTTTTATGAAGGAGCCTGTTTGGAATCAACTTTATATTTAAATGAATATAAATAACTGGCTAAAATATACAAATTACAAATCCGTATAATGACTTTGATGTTGGAATTAAATTGAGGCTCTAATTTAGTTTTTGATGATGTTCTGATCTATTAGGATGCACTTCGAATGGAACTGCGGCCAACCTATCTTTGAATACAGCGAGTGAGTGCGTCTACCCTGAGCTGCTTCAACATGAACAGCTCAGCTCAGACTAAAAATCAGTTCACATTTCTGAATGTGCTTTCTAAGTATTTTAACAAGTAGAGACAAGTATTTACACAGGCTGTCTGGAAACATTTTATTATTACAATAAGATTGCTGTTTAGTTACGTCTTTAAATCTTCAATACACTTTGCAGATTTTGTTGTTCTGTTTTTCTCCAATGCTTAAAAACTGAGATTGTGATTTTACTCCAGTCAACACTGTAAACAAAAGGATTTGTGATGGTGAATACATTCCTAATTTCATACTGTGGCTTTGCCGACTTCATTAAGATCATCTACTGTAGCGCTGTAGAGCAGTTGAAACTGTTGAAAATCTTTTGCATTTCAAGACTTGACACTTTCTGCTACCTTGTAACACAAAACCTAAGGGTGTTATCTGGAATATTTGCTTTAACGTTTCTATTTTAAGCTTTAAAAAAAGAACAATGTCCTTGGGAGGAAAAAATTTTTTAGCTTTGCAAAAAGTGTACTGTGTGCTGGAAAAATAGATTGTTTTACTTTAAGAATCTCATCTCGTATCTGATTTGCAAACATTGGAAGACTTTTACTGGAAAAGAAGCACATTTTGTTGTCATTAATTGGTCTGACCAACAGAATATTACTTTGTATTAAAATATATATTGTTTAACCTTTGTTTTTCAATGTTACTCTATAACATACTCTATGGTACAACTTTTGTGAGTGTGTTTTGCATTGATATTTCAAAAAAAATTGGCAGAAGACGCAAATCTTGCCTAAAGTCGATACATAAGCGGCTTTTGGTTTCCAATCCCATGACTCAATGGTTAAAACAGAAACGTGTCACTAAAAAAAAAAAAACGGCAAACTACACCCGGGCTTCTATTTTCATCTGTTTCCTAATTAGGTGCATCTCGTGATGAGTTTACAGTGAGTCACAAGCAGAGTCATTTCCTGTCTTAGGGATCCGCTTTGATGTTGTTTAAAGTGACGATGCCTAACGCTGGCCCTCATTAGCACCGCTTACAAAACGGTCACAAGAAATGTCGCTTTTTAACGCCATCAAAGATGATGCGCCGTCGTGCACAGCTCATCTTAACAGCTCAGTGTTGTGTGTACACCGGAGGTCGGCCGGGCGTCTCCTCGGCGGATGATTTGCAGCAGGTAAACTTCATTTGGATGGTTACGTTGAGCTCAAACTGCATGTGTTATGAGCTACAGAGTGTCAAGACAACACTTCTTAGAAAACACGAAGAATTCATGTGACAGAAGGAATATACTGATGTAGTCAATTGTCTTACGGACTTGTTATTGTGGTGTCGTTTGTCAGTGCACTTCAACCCATGCTTCAATTCTTTCTTTAATTGAAAAGCGTCTGCATAGCTATTTAGACACTCGTTGCCAAAGATGTGAAGCTAAACTGAGTGGTTTGACACCATTAAATTTAAGTCAATGAAGTGTGTTTATGCAAATTTTTATTTTCTTCCAAAAAAGAATGTGAAACATTACAAAATAGTTTATTCTATATTGAGTCCCATTTCTAGAACTTAGTTATATGATTTGATTTCCTGTTTGGCCAACCCACATGCTGATTTGGTCTAGGGATGTGTCTTAATGAGAAATGTTAACCAACTCTTATTGTAATTTCCTTTTTACTGTTGAAACATTTTGACCCTAAAAGAAGATAATTGTGTTGTACCATTAAAATCATTACAATTTTTTTTTTACATTTCCAAGAATCAAAGTTAAAATGGTGTTTGCCCTTTGGTGGCCATTTACCAATTATTTGCCAACCCCAACATACATCATTGCCTCCCACAATACAGCTGTTATCTCTGGGAGAGTCCCAACATCAACATGGGTACATGGCAAAAGGTCATTAGGGAGCAAAGAAGTCCTGCTGGAAGGGACAGCAGCCTGACGTTTACCCAACATTACCTCCTATTAACCCCTCAATTGACCTTGAGGCCAGACCCTCTGGTGGAGAATCTGCACTTTTTATTCTCTCTTTATTTTTGCCTCATTACTTTAAGCGCACCCTGACCCCCGACAATTGCTGTCTTATTTCCCTAATGTGGTAAGGAAAAATATTGCTGTCCTTAAAGTCTGTAATCATGCAAGAGTTGTACTTTTTTCCTTCTTTTTTTTTTTTTGCTTTGTCCCTTCTCTAAAGTGTTACACAGAGGCTGAAAAAAAAAAAAAAAAAACTCCAGGTGGAGTGTGCAATGACCTTTTCACAAAGTCTTCCACATTTCTGCTCCTCTAATCAATCCCCCTCTGATCGCCTCGCTGTGTGCCGGATTGTAATGTCACAATTAGGGCCGCTCCATTGTTTCTGTTTTCCGTCTGGGGAGAAAGCCGGCGCTTCTTTGATCTCAAGGTCATTTCTTTTCACAGTTTTAAATAAATTATTGCCCTTCTCTCTGTTCATCCATCCATCCATCCATCCATCCATCCATCCATCCATCCACACTCCCACCCCCAACTCACCTCACTCAATTGGTAAAGGTCCCTTTTTTCCCTTCTTTTTACCAGAAAATGAAAGGCTCCCTTCTTTAGCCATGAGAATAAATGCTGCTCTTTGTTGTAGGATGTGATTAGAACAAAATAATGAGGAACATTAATGATATTTTTCTTCTTTTACTTTTGTATCATATCTAACATTAAAAATTGTGTACTAATAACATTAGAATTATGTATAATGTGACTAATTACCCCCCCCAAAAAAATGGGTTACACTAATGTGTCTCCATCTGCTTTCTTTCTTGTTGTGTGAACATCAATTTGTTTCCTGTCATGAATATATGGCGGTTTTAATTAGATATGAATGGATAATATCTATTTATAAGTCATACTTCTTTTAATTTACAGGATCCATACTATTCATCACTACCCAACTGCTACATAGGTAGGTATCTGTTTTTAGTGCAGTTTTCAGTTCTTAATTTGCAGCACAAAATCTCAATACAATATGTAGTTCCTTATTTTAGATTATCTCTTAAGTTTCTACGACAATAATACTCAAACAATACAGAGTGGAATCCCAACCATTTGTGGTTTATTATTTGAATAATCCAACTCTAAAGTGTTTGAAGGAAAATGCAGCTCGGGAAGCTGACAAACGTAACGCTGCTTGACATGCCAATGGTTATCATTTGCAAAGCAACCAATCCAGGATTGCCATTTATTCTACTTGGCTGTAGCCACAACAGCACGGTTAAGGAAGACTGTAGATGTTAGCTTCTAGCACTGAGGCAGGTTTCACTGTGTTTATTAATACATATTAAGGCTGGTGTTTTGAAATAGGCAGTTATAAGCATTCTTAGAGGGAATTTCAAATATTCCTCCAGATAAGTTTATAGATTCCTATAGGTAAGGAAAACATTGAACTTTGCACGTACCTGTCGGTCTGTTGTGATGTGCATATTTAAGACAAACCTTTTACATATATCTTTATAATTCATTTAACAGAAAACCAATCATATTCTGCATTTCTGTCTTTGATTGATGCCTTGGCGTCATAAAAATCTCTGTATTCTTACTTAAGGGTTTTTGGATGGTTACAATCTAAAACCTCTCGCCATGTTTTCAAATATTTGTTTTGCAATTCTTTACCTTGATATTTCACCTTTTTTTTCTTTTTAGGTTTTTGTTTTGTGTACCTGATTGGAGCGTTTCGTGCTCCTCTTTTTCACTCATTTTAAAGTTTCAAAAGACTTGCTGTTTGGAGTTGCAGCATCACATTAAAATATGATGTGATGAGTCTTCAGAGGGCCCTGTAAAAGGGGAAAAAAAAAAAACATGGAGAGGCGAGTTCGGCTAATGTCACTTTTGATTAATAACCTCAGGTAGTGGCCCCATTAGCCCTCTCACACATGGGCCTGGTTTACAATGCAAATAGGGTCATTACCTGAGAAGTCTAATCGGCTTTGACAAGGGGGCGTAGAAGTCAGCCTTTCTGTTGCACCTTGTTTTTGTTTGCTTATTTGTAAAAAATAAATAAAAAAGGAGAATAATGAGCTCTATTAGAAATATCAGCAGGTTGTTTTTGTTTCATTTCATCGTCACACGTCAATTGAGGTTTGTGCACCTCTCGTCAACAAGTAACTCGAATGCAACATCTGTCGGAAAACGGAGTGTCAGAAATGAAAAGTAAATGATTTCCAAAGGAGAGATTTGTTGTCTTTGATCCTGTCTGTTTCCAGAAATGCAGCTTGTGATTGCGCCTGCACCCTAAATATTTAAAGACCTCCTTTTGCCGAAGCTTTGTTGTCATATTGTGGAAAGGCCTCCGACGTCCTCTGATCTCCGCGTTACCTGGAGGCATCACGACGGCGATGCGAAAACAAAAAAACACACACGTGGAGTATGAGTCGAAATTGCGAGACAGGAGCTATGGAACCCTCCCACCCGCCACCCTCTTTCGGGTGGGGCACAAGGCAGGTTCAAAGTTTCTGTGCCCCCGAGAAGACGCCAGACTTCAACATCTTGCCTGGGAGAAGAAAAAGTGCATGGAGTGAAACAAGAGTAGAAGAAAAAAAAAATCCCTTAGATCAGTTGTTTCCCTGAAAACACTCGCCTGTTTTCTCCCCCCCCCTCCCCCTCCCATGTTCCCCAGATACAGTGGCATCTTAAACCTTACTTACAGGATGAAGATTTTGCTAGGCCTGTGAATTTGTGGTATGTCAGTGCTTTCAGATCCTTGCACAGACTTTCAGGTAGGGGTAAAAAAACAAAACAGGAATTCCGATCGGAGACCTATAAATAAGACATCGGCTAAAAAGGATGCACTCTTAACTTTTGCCATGCATCTGGAAGGTTATGGAGCGTAGCAGAGGCAAACTGAAAGGCAAAGAGGGATCAGGCATGCTTTTTTTTTTTTTTTTTTTTTTTTTTGCTTGTACTTGCTCCTAGTGCGGTAAATGCCATCCTAGTTACATGTCAGTTGTTGATATGAACTTATATAAGTGGATTTTTATTTCTTTTTTATTGCTTGTTCCAAGCATTTTTTTTGACGAACATGGAAATAAATAGCCTCAAGTTATGAGGATCTGACAAGATGTTGGCAGGTTGTTTGACAGGCAGACTCGCTCTAGAGTTAATTATTTGAAAAGAAAAAAATGAAAATATACTGCACCTGCACTGCCTTGCAAAAGTATTGCCGACTTTTTCTTCATCAGGACAAACAATTGTAGTCTTTGTCAAGGTAAATAAAATCTGAAAAAATGTGCCGTGCCTTTGTATGTAGTCCCCTTAACTCAGAAAGCCTAAAGGATTCTAGGAGCTGCAGAAATCAAAGACTACTGAAAGGAAAACTGCCAAGTGTTTAATCCATAAATGTGAACTTTATGGAAGATTGGCTTGAAGAAAGTAATATGAAGTTTAGTAAAAATTTTCCACAGTTCATATTGTGAAAAACAAGTAGAAGAAGCAGTTCTGGTTGGGTGAAGGCAAACCGTATCTACATGCAAAAAGATATGTTAGGCATAAAACTACTGCTGAACATCACCCTGAACGTGCCTATTCAATGGCAAAGCATAGTGGTGGCCACACCAGCTCTCACTCCAGGTAAACTGGTAAGAGGTGAAAGGAAGATTGATGGAGCGAAGTAAAGTACAACACTTAAAAAAAAAAAGAAAAAAAAAAAGGAAAGGGCCTAGTCAAAGTGTACACCAAAATTTCTTTGAAAATCTATGGCAGGACTTAAAAATTATTGTTTACGGATGTTCTTTATTCAGCTTGAGCTATTCATTGAGGAGTATGTGCGAAAGTTTAGGACTTTAAATGTGAAAAGCTTGATGAAGCTCTAAGCAGTGAATTGCATAGAACGCCAGCCCCACAAAGTCTTGATTAAGATCTCAATTTAAAAAAAAAGCCTTGGTGAGAACGATTGTACATATCATTTAGTGTTCTGCTGAAGAAATCTTTGTATACAGCTCATATGACTGGCAGAAAGACACAAAAAACATAACACCAAGAAAAAACAAAATGTACATTTATCTGAGCATATTTCCAAATATGCTCAACAGAGGCAAGCGTTTATTTTGACTTTCCTTTTTTCCTTCAACACACAAACAGAAAGGTTGGGCACTTTTTAGATCTCGTCAGATCTTCGAAAGCATTTTTTTCCCCCCGTCTTGACTGTACACATTTCAAACAGCGACTATTATTGCTTGTCTCGACAAGCTCGATAACAACGACAACAACAACACAGCAGCGGCAATGAAACTCCAGATGTTTCGCCTCGACGTGTTTATTTATCTGTCATGTTTCCCCCTAATTGTTTCATCTTGCCGTGAATAAACACATCTCCTGTTGCATCCATGTTTGCATGCTGTTCGGCAACAAGCGGGCGGCGGTGACAGGTTGTTTGTGATAATGCGCGGCGCGTGCAGAATGGATTAAAAGAAAAGGTGACTCCACGCTGGCGGGGTGATTTGTATGCATGCCAGAGGAAAAGGGATGCGGGAGGGAGAGGGGGGGGGGTTTCAGGTGTGCATGAAGGCAACATCTGCATTAGATTCTCTTGCACAACAACATCAACAACAACAACAAAAAAAAACATCCTTAAGCTGTAAATTAACGCCTGTTCTCAGAAGATGTACTGCTAGAGCTGCCCTTTCATGGAGACATTTGCTTTCAAATTAGGCTTTACAAGCTTCTTCTTTTCCTGTGACTTTGATCATATGCATGCACAAACCAGTGTCTTGGTTCATGCTTTCCCTACAGATTTGCAGACTTTATTTTTTAATGTCTGACACTTTTAAGGTGCCATTTAATCAGGGAATAACTCTGAACTTTGAGTAGGCCATTACAGCACTTAAATTCATTTATCTTCCTTATCACAGCTACAGTGTACCCGTGTCCTATGCCTCCAAAGCAAGCCCACATCATGATGCACTCTCCACCTTGCTTGTCAGTTGGTCGGGCGGCTGATCGGGTTTTTATTTTCGTCTGTCTTGAGTAGGTTGTTCAGCATGCTGCTTCCAGAGAGGGTACACTCTCTCCTTTCTCTCTGTCCTTCTATGCTCCTGCTGCTGTGAACTTCAAACATGCTCATTTAGGCTCTTAAAGTTTGAGATGCTTTTTGTCTAAGCTTTCATTCTTTCTGTGAAAGAATGGTCTTGACACTATTTAAAAAACGACTGTATAACCCTTTAGTGAGTAAGAGGCAGCAGGTACTCTTCACAATCAATTTTCTTAAAATTTTAGTCAGAATTAATGGCAATTTACAAATTGGGTTATTTTACCAGCCACATCACAGTCAAGTGAACAAAGGTGAATAGCGTAGAGTTTTAAGCCAAATGATGCTGGTGACAATAAAGACCCTAAAAGCCCCTCTAACATTTATCAAAAGCGTGTTGATCTTCTCCAACACTTGGCAAAACTATTCTATGGACCACATAATGTCCTCAATGACTTACAATAAACAAAAATTCCTCCCTCTATAATTTTTAGCCTAAGCTCAGGCACACTTGGGCTGTGCTGCAGAAAAAAAAAAAGATTCCAAATACAACAGCAAGATCAAGTTAGACTGGTTTAGGAAAGAGAAATGAAAGTGACCTTGATTTAAACCTCACTGACAAGTTCTATCAGAACCTGAAATAGGTTTGTGCTTGAAACCCGTTGAACGTGGCTGAGACGCTCCTCAATGTGGAAAAAAAGACTCATTCCAAGTTTTCGCAAACACTTGATAACATTTTTTAGCAGCTGAGTGTCGTACAAGACGTTTTTAGGTTTAAGGGGCAACCATTTTTGTAAGTTGTTTGTTTTTATTTTGACTTGTCTAATTTATGCAGGAGGCCTCTAAAATTTTTATTTGCTTTAGTTGAAGAAAAAAAAAAGTGTGATTATTTTTTGTCTTAATACAGTGAATATAAAACAAAAAAAACAAACACAACTGTTCTATGTGTTATTTTGCTCCACCAAAAAACATTTTATTCTGCTATATACTATCCCTGGATTCTAATATTTATTTGTTCTGTTCAAAACATAAAAATGTCTTTAAATAATGTGGTGGTTAACATGAAGCCCAATATGAATAGGTAGCATGAGCATCTCACCTTTACATTTAACTGTTTTGGAAACTGCATCACCATTTCACTGTGTAACTCACTGATTAGAGTATGAATAAGTAAAAGAGAAGGATCAAAAATACAACTTTTTGAATAAATAATATGGTTCATGCAAAAGAATGAAATAATCCACAAAATATACACGACAGTCCAGACTACTCATTTTGAAAGGAAAGGACAGAGATCATATAATCACATTCTTGTTCTTGTTCTACTATTATTGTTTTACTTTATTTCCCTATGTTCAGTTTTATTTTGAAGACCAGCCCATTTGGTTGGTGAGGTGAAAGTTTGTTCAATCCTCTTGTTAAGGTAATGCAGAAGAGATGCGCAACCAAGGCAGGCAATGACTGACACAGAGCAAGCTGAAAAGCTATGAGTAGGTCAGTATTGTTATGCTATTGTGTACCGTGATCATCATTATGGCGAGTCATTTTACATTTTTTGATAAAGGGAAGGTCAAAAAGAATAAAACTTCACCTGGTTGCACTTCAGAAAACTTTTCAAGTAAGAAATGCATTTTACTCAAACATTTGGTCCATAGCTCACCTAAGTGCTTAGATACATGTTGGACATTGGTCATTTCTGTTAGTTTTGATAATGGCTTTTATCAAATATTCCATTTAAATATCACTTAGGAATGTAATACAGAAACATCTGCCCTCCTCCAACTGATGTCCAACTACTTTATGGTGTATATCTTATATCCTTGGTCAAAGCTCCATTTGCGTGAATTACTGCTTCAATCTTGTGTGGCTGTAAGGTGATGAGAGAGACTCAGCAGATGTGTAAAGGAAACAGGCTGCTGTGATAGCTCTGAAGTCACTACAGCAAGTACTGATACTTTTAACTGTGTGGGCAGGTTCCAAGCACTGGAGGAAAATGAAGCTTGGCAGCACTGATTGGTTGAGGTATAGCCTTGTATTTGAAGCTAAATTAAAATATCAAGTCCACCTGTGGAGAATTCCAGCTGGATCCTGCAAAAAAGTCTGTAAGATGACTTGATTTCCAAATGACGACAAACATTTTTGTTCTTTCTGAAACATTTATTGATGTGCGGTGCCTCTTAAAACACTGAAATCAACAAAGTTTATCCTTAGTACATTTCTTCTTTACCACAAAATAATGTCAAGGCTCTGGTTGTACCTGTTTCTCCAGCAACTGTTGCTACTCCACTTTATCCTTCTTTTAAACTCTACAAATATGTCTGAAAAGTACTTTGTAAACAGCTGGCTTATTTAGCAATTATCTTTTCAAAAAAAATAATATATTGGATAAATTAAACTTTGGCACTAGCTATAGGCCAGAAAAGTCACACTTGATATTTATATTGTTTTTATATTTGCTATTGAATAAATAAAAGGAATCTATCTGATCTTTTTTTAAGATATTTATCTAATTTATGTAGGTACTGTATGAGAGTCAAAGTTGCCTCGCAGAGTCAGTAGCAGATTTGTTTTTGTCAAATGATTAATAAAGGCCCACACTTTAATGATGTCTGTGTCCAATAGTAAGGATATTATTATTTTACTATGAATTCAGACTTGAATTTAGATAAATGGATTCAATCTTTCTCAACGTGCTCTTTTTATCATGTGCATGGTATAAGCTACAAAACAAGAACACAGTAAAAAGCTTTGATTCACAGATGGGAGCACACTTCTGAGCAGACACGTTTGGCAGTGTTTGTAGTTGCACATTCCACTCACTGTTTGAATATGGGAGTCCATTGGTGATTATAAATACTGCACGTTTGCTCCTCTTTTGACAGAACATTTCTGAGGGCCCACCTAAATAAGCAATGTTGAAGTTTTTGAAGCCATCCGGAAGCACAAGTCAAAGTTGTACCTTTTTTTAAAGTTTTTTTTTTTTTAAAGGAGACTGAGGAAGACAAGTCAGCAGGAGGAAGATGAAGAGGTGGAGGCTTAACGTCGAGGATGCCACTGCTTGTGTGTTGCAAGGTGATGAAAAGCAGATATCTGCCCTTAAAGAATGTGTGCCCTGCAGACGTATGCCAGATTTATGTCTTTTTTCTCTTTCCATATTGCAACAAAAGGTGGTTTGAAATCATCCCCTCCAAAAAAAAAAAAAAGAAAAAAAAAAAGGAATTTTTAATACAGTCGAGCTTGCAGGTTAAAAATTTATATGCAAATGCAGGCTACATTAGAGCGCATGCAGGCTGTTAATAAATTAACACGTGGCAGAAATAATTCAGTTTAGGGTGATAATTCTTGGGTGTGAGCTGTCAGCCGTCGCATTGTTCCAGGATGGAAAGTGACGCTGAAATGGCAACACGAGCGGTGAACTGTGATGTTTCAGTGTACCTCCATTCGCGGCGCTCTGACACAATAACTACCTTTTGCTCGCCTCGCTCTACTTTTTTTCTTTTGTCATTTTGGCAGAACAAAAGGTTTAATTAAGGATGCCTTCTGACGGATGGCGAATGCGAAACACACACACACACACCTCAGCCAAGACATGTTGGTGAGAAAATAGTCAAATCCACTGTTCGGGAAGTAAACGCAACTTATAAAGTTTGCCGAGGTTTCCTTCCTAACATTGATCATCAGTATTCATGACCTGTACAGGCTGTGTGATAACGCAAATGTTATGTCTGCTGTTAAGTTGCCATAGTTGCTAAGCTGCCGAATGTCGGAGGACATCTTGATGTTCCAGGCAGGGATGTTTTTGTGACGAGCACGGTTCTTCTGCTTGCCTCGGCATGGAGGTTTGCATAGCGGGAACCCAGGGAGATGACACTCTGTTTGTGTAGCTCAAGGTGCAAAGGATGTGTAAAGTGTCAAGTGACTCGTAATCAAGTTTTTTTTTTAATAAGTGCCATTTGTTCAATCTGTTGTTTAAACATTCCCTTCACCTCCAGGTATCCTTAAAGACTGGCGGTCTTGCTATCTTTTAATTAAGTCTTGGACTAATGTACCACTAATCTTGGAAGATATTGTTTTCTCTAATTTACTAGGGAAAAGTATTGCAAGCAAAGGTTTTTAATTTTTGGGGATGTGTATCTAGTGAGTTCCTGAATGCATAAGGGAACAGTTCAAAAGAGGAGAAACAAAGTGGTTTTCAATTAATGAATAGACCGTCATACTGTACATGGTTTACATTGCTTTTCTTTTTTTTTTGCTTTTTTAGATTCCCTGTCGATCCTTCTGGTAAAACTTTTACTTAACAAGTTTTTGACCTTAATCGTAATGTGTTGTGTGAAAACTGCTAAAGAACTGCTCTAATAATTGGCGTCAGTGTTGTCAATACTTACCCAGCATCAGTGAGTACAATTTAGCATTTAACACAGTTGGATCATACAGAAAGAGTAATCATCCATAGTCTTGGGTCCCCTCTTAACCTCTTCAAAGTTTTTGTTTTAGGACTAAAATGGCCCAAGAAGATAGTTGAATTGTCTCGAAACAATTTCCTTGTTAATTTCACCACATGTTTTGGATCATTGCTTTGTTTAACAGACACAGTCGTCATCAATTTTGTTATTTTCTCGTAGATCACACAGAATGTTTAACCAGATCTGTTCGTAATTGACTGCTTTACAACTAAAAGAGAAACAGGCCCACATCATAACACATCCTCTTTTCTACTTCGTCATATGAGCTGCTTTCAACTGATGCATCCTTTTTTAGTATCCAAATTCCAACAAGTGTTTAATAAACTAAACAAAGTATATAATTCGTGTCAGTCCAAGCAGAGTTTAGAAGACTGCATTTGCTTATGGGCAGGAATAAAAAGGTATTTTTGTGACTTGACTCTTAAACACTTGGTTGTCATTTAAAAGGTTTGCAATGGTTGCTGAGGAAACTTTGGGATCCCCATTAGGGCACTCTCTACAACTCCAACACAATTTTTTTTTACCATCCTTCTTGTGCATAGGGTCAGAAATAATCAGATTCTCACCTAGCTATGTCTGTTGTTTTCTCAAACTGAAGTATCAGCCATTTACCATTTACATGAAGGCATTCCCTGGTTAATTGGGATTAGCTCCTCACTTGCATGCTTGCTTGTCTTTTTTGATTTTAAAGAGTGGGTAAGTGAAAGGGGCCATTATGACATATATCACAGAAACATGGAGTCTCTTATTACATTTTCAAGAAGTTTCAATCCCCTCTTATCCACGTTTTATCTATCAAATGTAAATGATGTATTTTAGGTGGTAATATAAAATATTCCTATTTATAATTTAGCTTTCTGATCAAAAACATTTCTGGTATTTAATTTTATTTTTGAGGTATGTAACTTGGCTACTGCAATCAAATAATCATTTATTTAACATTTTTGTCCATATCCTTGTCCTGGAGATTAATATTTCTTAAAAGCGGCGGGTTGTACCACGTTCAGTATAAAATATTTTACAAGAAGCTTTGTGTCACTATATGGGAAAACATTTGTACAGGCATAATCAGGCATAATCTACACAAAATCTATTTTTGACAGTATGGTCTTGGAGAGATTTTGTCAAATATTCAATTAAATTCGTTTAATTTACCCATTTTTAAATAGGTTTGTTATAATTTAGTTGTCCTTTATGTTTCTGCTTCAATTTTTATCAAATACATAATACGTGTGCAGCATGTATTTCATAAATGCTCTAAATCTAAACCACGGGGGAAGGTTCTGCTGCTGTCAGGTTTATTAAATGGACGCCGACAGGAAACCAAGAATACACTTTGAGGAGGAAGTGCAAGGCCAGGCCTTGTGCCCTGTTGCCACATGCAAGAGTTATGATTAAATGGAAAAGTTGACGTCAGGGAACGGTGATGGGACAGTTAGGTGAAGGACCTGTAAACAATGACTCACTCAGCTTGCAAAGGGGGGAAGGAAGCTGAGGGTAGCAGCCAAAAGTTCTCCAAGTGTGTATTGAGTTTATGTGTGTTTGAGAGTCAGCGTCCTAGACAAATGGGTCTCTGTCAGGAAGTCCCTGCAGACTCTGGATTTAATTATGTCACTCAGGCATTCCCAACAACTCACCCACAAAAGCAAAGCCTTATAATTATGGCACAATCCAAAAGAAAGGGAAAACTGCATAAAGTAGCCCTATAATTTCCACAAATGGGTTTCAAAAATCTAATGATTTTTAACTAGGTCTTACTTGCCATATCCCCGAAACTTTACATTTATCTATATTGCAAAACTGAAGACAACAGAGCTCACTAAATTAATTCCATGCCAAAGATCCGTGAAAACTTTAAATCCATGTGTTTACAACAGTTTCTTGGACATTTTAATCCTGACTTTTTCTAACTTTTCAAACAAAAAAACTTAAATTCCAACCATTCACAGATCAGCATTCATATAAAATGTAAAACCTTTTTAAAATTATTACTTTTTTTTTTTGAGAATTAAACCCCATATACAACATTTGAAGAAACATCTAGTATGTTCTAAATACTTTTTTGAGGGTTTGGAAGTACCAAAATTGCTGTCATTAGTTATTTAAAATGTATTGTATCATGTGAAATTTAATACGACACGTTCAGCTGTACACCAAAAGAAAGAGAAAAAAAAAGCACAAACCCTATTTTTGGCACTTGAAACATGAATTGCAGGACCATAAATAACTGAAATGTTTTTGTAGGTGTATATATATATATATATATATATATATATATATATATATATATATATATATATATATATATATATATATATATATATA
>JAVLVB010000040.1:306086-324065 GCA_032876305.1 Orestias chungarensis
CAGATGCCAACCTGATTCTATCCAGGTCAAGTGGCTGACTAAGCAATTTCTTTTTTAGGGGTTCTGGTCCAAAGATAACAACTTCTGTCTTTTCAGAGTTCAAGAGCAGAAAGTTTAATGTCATCCACATTTTTATGTCATCTAGACATGCCTGTAATCTACCAAACTGACTGGATTCCTCGGGATTTATAGATAAATACAGTTGTGTATCATCACCATAACAGTGGAAATTAATACCATGCTGTCTGATGATTTTACCAATAGGGAGCATGTATATAGTAAATAGAATTGGGCCAAGTACAGAACCCTGTGGTGCTCCACAAGTAACTATACAATGCGGAGAAGATTTCTCATTTAAATGAACAAACTGGGATCTATCAGACAAATATGATTTAAACCAGCCTAGTGCTGTTAAACCAACCTAGTGCAGATCTATTTTGTTTTCCTTACCCACGGGTCTGTAGCCTGTCTGCCTCTCTCTGGCTAACCATTGTGCCAGGACCACAGGGGTTTAAATGTATTGCATCTGGAGAAAGAGCTGACAAATATAATACATATGGTTTAGGGACAATTTGTAACTTGATCTACAGTATGATCTGATTTTTATATAATAAAAAATGTACATTCTCTAAAATAGTCTTTGACAAAGCCTTACTTCGGTGATTGGATCAGACAAGACGGAGTCAAATCAAATAATGCCTTTGGTTGAGGACCTTTTGATTCCAAATATCCAAGCCAAGCTTTGTAGGATATTGAGTGATTGTTATCCACGGTCTCTGCTTTAGTCAGGTCAATAAACAAAACTTAGTAAACATAATGACTTCAGAGTGCTGTTATAATATGTTTGAGATTGGTTTGACTCAGTGGCGAACAGTGAGCACTACAGCTAGGCCTTCACCCCCAGCCACCATTACATACCACCCATGGGCTACGATAAATTGAAAGGGTTTACCAACTGCAATCATCCAATCAAAGATGACAAGTACTTAAACAATAGGCAATAACATCTACAAAATTCTCAACAACAAGCAACCTTCTGAACATTAACTTCACAAAAACCGGAGATACGGACTCGGACACCAAGGCTCATTTAATCACCATGGGCACTGCTTTAAACTCACGGCGCATAAGAAATCACACACACACACACCGACTGAGTCCAATCAATTCATGAGTATCATAAAAGTAAAATCTCATTTCAAATGGACAATACGCCAAGCACCATAACGCACCACTATGCACCATTATGCACCTTTACAAATATCAAACTCGAGGCACAAAAATCCAACCGCAAACTTCTCATATGAGGACTTATTAGGGATCAGTGGACCTATTTAATTAAACTATTTGTACTCGCATTATTACACAAAAACCTCTGCAATTCAAAAAATACTCAATGTACAAGTGTAATATTAATTCTGTGTGAATAAAAATCAAGATGGCTTATAACATGGGCCTACCTCATTACACGACAACCAAGTCCATCCGCCGATCTTTCTTTGTAAAGTGGGGGATGGCCAGTCAATCAAGGATAGCGCTGATCATTTTCAGTCTTGAAATGCCTTTCCATTTTATTTGCCTTTTCTTTTAATTCCAGTTCTGGAGTTGGCCTTCCGTTTTTCATAATGCATAGCTTTTCTGTGAAAGTCCATCTTGAAAAAGGCGAAGCTATTAAGCTAGCCACAACATCACTCTGGTCTTCGTCTCACAGTCTCTTACCACTCTACATCTGAGATTGAAGTTAAGACTTCCAGAAGGCCTACGAACTTCTTTTTTCTTTTTTCCCGCCCTCTCAAAATCAAACTATGATTGGTCAAGTTACCCTTCACTCTGAAACTAAGACATACATCTCTGCCTTCTTCTGGACTCATGAGGTCCTAACGAATCAATGAGCCAGATAACCGGGTCTTGATGGATTCTGACGATTCTGATTGGATAACATGACAGTAGCCCTTTCATTACTGACGAGAACTTGAGAGTAGACTTACAACAATAGAATGTAGATGAGAGAAAATGTATCAAATGCATTATATAAGATGAAATAATATTAAATAAATAAAACTTTTAATTTTTAATTCTTTTTTAAAATATACGAATAAAGTTTATTTAATACTCCTATTGTTTGGTCCACAAAATTTCTAGGCTTTCTCTGAAGGCGTAGAAGGCCCTGAGGGTTCCCCACTGCTGTGATTGTACTGACCTAAGACAACATTACAAATTATTACGAATGCTGTTAGTTTTCCTAAAACTGCATTGTCTGTTATCAGTGAACACATATTCCCACTTTTGATAAGGATATCTAGATTTAAAGCAGTTGAAGTAGCAGGCTAATGCTAGATTAACTTCGTGTTGGGTTTTTAGACTGTTTGATGATTTCAGCATCCTACAATTGATAGATGCAAAGTAACATATGTGTCTTGTGTCAATAACTGAATGTATTTCTTCGTTTGAAAGACTTATGTTTAAGCTGCTCTCTTCCACATGTCCACGTTTATGTTAAATGGAAAATAAAAAGTCTATCCACCATCATGGTCTTTATGACCCATTTCTTTAATTATAAGCCCTAATGTAAAAGTATCTAACCGGGATAAGAATGAACAGATTTCCATTTTGTTCTTAGTTTTTAAAATCCTTCGCACTTCTAATAGAACCTTTATACATGTTTTTTTTCTGTTGGTCAAAAACTTCTTCCCCTTAAAATTATGTTTAAATGGACAAACAAAACGGTAAGAAAGTCATTTATTTTTTTTTGTAATTTTAAAATATATTGGCATAGAAAGTCAGAGTGGGCTTCTGTCATCCAATGGCCTGCTTTACCAAATATTCTTGTTGGTGTTGATTGAGAATCAGCGTTTTCCATCTGCATAGTAAATTCTTTCATGGTCTGTGTTAAAGAACTTGGATGAATTAATAAATGTGGATGAATGAAACATTTTTAGAAGTTAAGAAGGTAAAAATTTTTTTTTTTTTTTTGTGATCATGTGGATCATTTGTTGAAATCTAATTCCTACTTGGAAGTTGTTGTTTTTTTTAACAGGAAGATAAAATGTACCAAATGGGAAACAATAAAAATGGCACTTTTGGGGGTATTAAAACTTAATGGCGCTGATTATTTTAATCTGTAGTTAAAACCACATCATTGCAAAACGTTTGTCAAATTGCAGCTGCCTCGATAAAATAAAGAGCAGTTTACCCCTGCAACTTGTAGCCTATTTGCAACTGATCTCCACAAGAAACCTAACAATCTTGGTGAAATTTGCCACGAGGGACCTTTACACATGCAGCAAATGCATGTCTCAAGCCTGATAAATGGCAGAGGTGGTTGAAAAGACATTAACTGTAAGTGTCCTGGGCACTGTAAAAAGACAAACTGCTTTATTTATCAGCCTGGCAGAAACACATTATAAAGACAGACAGAGGGCTGCAGGAGTAAATAAAACACTGTGGCGACATGATGGAAAAGAATAAGTGCGGAGTTAAAGGGAGACAATTTAAAGAGATGAATTAGGATAAAGGATTGGAAAGTGGAGAGAGGGGGCAGCGAGTGTCAGACAAAGAGTTGAAGGATCACCCAGGGCCTTGTAATCATGCCCCGTAGAGCTCTATGTCAAGCAGCTCCTGTGTGAATGAGTGATCACACTAACTTGCCCTGTGTTTGTTCCTCTCTGGTTCTCCTGTTTGTATCGTGCGCAACCACACAAACACACACCCACATAACACCATGTGCAACATCTCATGAAATAAATTGGCCACCGACCAAAAGACGGCAACATTTTCACTACCTGTGGTGAGAAGTCGACTGCGACAATTATTGCTGCAAAATGTTTTGCAGAAACTTGCTCAGATATGTCAAAGTATTACATGGCCTGCCCTTTCAGGCCGTCAGATTTCTAATATACTTGTTAATAATCATGAATTAACTGAAGAAAATATTTGGTTCACATATAGCAGTGTAATTTAGGCACAAAAAAAAAGAGTTCTTGGGTTTTCACAAGGACATCATTAACCCTCTTGTAATCAACCTTGTTCAAAAATTAACCACATGTTATCAAACCAAGCAAATAATTGAAGCAGCAGCTTAATTTATAATTTGACAATTTCATACCTCTTATTTTTCTCCCTACCATCTTTCATGTATTGCTTCATTAGTTGAAGAGGAAATTGAGAGAAACATTTACCAGTGTTGATTTTTAATGAACATTTGGCTCTGAAAATATTTAATATGGTACTTTCGGCTCTTTTTTCACAGAAATCTTCTTTCCCCCATTTTGTAAGGGGGGAGTGTATCAACTTGGGCTTTGTACTACAAAGACATAAGCCAACAGGGAATAATATGGAGATTTGGTCTTTTTTGAACACAACCAATCTTATGTATAGCCTGGATACACCACCTAGGTCTGTATGTTAAGATTCCTCTAAAGAAGAGGATTCGAAATGTGTGGTGAGAGGATTAGATTAATAAATAAATAAAAAAAATAAAAATCCTCTGTAGAGAGATATTTTAAGACTGTCTATTGGGGTGGTTTTTGGTGCTACCCTATTGAAAATGTTTAAAGAGGAAGTGGGCTTTACTTTGTGGATTGGTTTCACAAAGGTTTTAAAGATTCAATGATGACAGTGGTTCTAAAAAGCTAAATGCTTAATCGTAAAAAACAACGCAAAGTAATAGTACTAAAAGAAAATGTGGACTTGTTAGCACCATGGATGAAAATAAATAAATAAATAAATTACTAATTACAGAGTCGTCCAACCTTGTAGCTTTCAAACTTGTAGGAAGAATACAGTTCTTGAAAAATACTCTAAAAGGATGACAGAACTTGTAACTAAACTTACCATAATAGATTTAAAAGTGTGTCCTTCAAAGCAAGTTGGAATGTAATCTATAATCATAAAATATATATATATATATATATATATTCACTTGTGTATAATATTTCAAAACCAGTTTCCGTTTCTTTAATGAAGTGCTAAACTATACCTAGCAATTTAATGATGTTGTGAATATGACTCCTTGATACTTCAGCTAATCTGTACCTATTGTTCCAGTTAATGGTGTCCATAAAAAAACTCAACATCTGCTTCGTAAACATTTTTTTTTTTTAATGCCATAACGCAACCACTCTTTACACAGCTGTTCATAGAAGGACAGCTTCCTGCGCAGATTGCTACACCTTAACAAGAAATGAACATGCAACTGAAACCCATTTAGTGCAGTTTTTGCTGCAAATGTCAATGGAGGTAAAAAGATGATGCCCAACATTTTACTATGTTCTCAAAAAAATTTATAATAAATATATGTCACAGTTATGTACTTCTGCAACAGAGCCGAACAAAAAAAAGTTATCCATCTTTATATATATCTATATCTCTATATATCCATCTTTTAAATATGCTCTGGGCAAGGACCCAATCCAGTACAGTAGCATAGTAGATCAGGAAAACGCCTTTCTGGGAACTGTTTCTGTAAAATGGATGTAATATTTGAAAGGATTAACATTTGTTTGAGTCGTCCTTTATCGTTTGAACCTTTTTACATTAACATACCTTATTAGATAGATGCTGGTGATGTACATGGTGTAATGTTTCCGAGGTGGCTAAATTACTTTTTGCCAGCTCTGGAAATGAACAGCAGCTTTTTTCGTCAAGGGCCAATGAAGGTGCTTAAATGTCCATGGTCTATCAAGCTGAAAGTTCCGAAAGGTGTGCATATTCTCAAACCATTTCTTGCACAGCATTTCATTACCTGGACTTCATTGCGTAAATGATGTATAAAGTGTGGGCTTGACCTGTTCTTGATCCTGATTCAGAAGTGACATGCCAAGGAACCCCCCAATCCCTCAGAGAGGAGTGGCTGCCTGCCAAAACAGCTTTATCATTGACCTCAACAGTCTGCCACCACGAATCTTCAGGACAGATGTTTTACTGCCATACAAAACTACATGGCTGACTGCCTATTCAATCACTCATGTGACAGTTAACAGCCCACAGTGGCTAATGATTTTCTGTCATGTTCGGGCCAAGCTGCAGAACAGGAGTATTAAATATCGGCCAACAATGGACACATCAGCCACTAAAATGGCCCCTTGTTCATCACCCTAAACCTCAATGTACCCCATTTTACCTTTCAGTGAAAGTGAAGAATAGTGCCCAAATATGTGGTGCTCAAGTTATGGTGCTATATTATCATCCTACTGTCTGCTTCCAATACTGTACGCTTTGTGGAAATGTGTAAAGTTTCTTAGGAAAAAGAATTCTTATCAGAAAAATGTCTACGTAGATCTTCTTTAGATTTTCTTTATCTTCGGCAAAGAGAACTTCAAAATGCTCTCGACTGCAGCCTGTCGGAATAACGAAGGATCATGTGATCACTATTATACAGATTTGTATTTTTTTCTTGGAAGTGGGGGGAATATTTGGCTTTGATTTCTTTTCGGATTTTGTCAGAAACAGATCCCAAACTTATTTTTTGTGCTTATCTTGCAGTTCTACACCTTTCCCCAGGAATGTCAGTTGTCTGTGTGTACACACGGATATTTGAAGATTCAGGCCACCAGCTCGCTTACTTCCCAGGTTACTGTTCAGTTGTTTTGTGTCTGAACATGCGTCTTATATTTATTCCAGACTCCATCCTAGACCCACTTCCTCAACACATCAACATTGTTTGCTGGATGAGCATCTGTGGTTGGAGTTGTGCGAAAAACTTTGCAGTATTTATTATTCAAAGGCCTTGCTCCCTGTGCTGTGTTAGTAAAAAGGAAAAAGGGATACAGCACTGACAGACAGTGTCACTAACAGGGAGAGCTTCAAAATCCCACAGTCGACTTCCCCTCCATTATTTTTTCCAGTCCAGGAAGACTGAGGCGAGATCACACGGGAGCAGAGCTCAGTGTACCAGTGTGTCTATGTGCTTGACGTCTGTGCAGTAGTTATAGTATGAGGGGTTTGTCACTCTCAAGTATGTATATTTATGTCAGGAGACCTTGCAGGAGTTGGCATGCACTTATTTTATTTGAAAGTCGGCTGTTTGCATATTTGTTTCTGTTTAGCTAACCTTTTCAGGGCTCTGAAAAGACGAAGACTGACAGATTGCTTGTAGTCCCTCACCTAGTTCTACAGTTCTGTCAAACAGTTGGTGTCAAACCACAAACTTTATTGGGATTTCATGTGATATGCCAACGTAAAGCAGTATATTACAAACTGGGAAAAAAGTGTTGTTTTTCATCAAAGAGAGTAACATTTTCCACAGGTTTGGGTCTCCAAGTTCAGGTTGTGGCAACCTTTAAACATGACTTTCATCCTTTTCTTTATGTTATTTATTGTCACTCTGGTACAAAACCCCCCCCAAAAAACAGGAAAAATAAGATTTATATAAAGCTTGTGAAGTTTTCACGTCACTTTAGACTTATTGGTTTGTTTGTGTGGGTCTGTCGCATAACTTCACAATAAAATACAAGGAGTTTTGTGGTTCGTGTCGCGGCAAAAATATTCTGTGGCCTTGATAAGTTTGCTGAAAAACCATGCTTTTATTGAGGCAGGCCGGATTAGAAAAAAAGCCAAATTCTAAGCCAATTGATTTTCTCATAGCATATGTGGCTAGCTCTTTTCACCCAACACATTACATTTAATCAACATAAATAATATCACTACTGTGCTAGTTCTGCCTCTCAAACCCATAAATGCTTTCACAGTGATTAATCCTGCACTTCTTCCCATTGCAAACAGTCATAATGAACTGCACCACATGTCTACATCCTTCAGCCCCCTCCTTACTCCCACCGGGCCGCCCAACTTTGCAGACTTTACATGCAATATTCATGCTTTGTCGGAGAACAAGGATTCATGGTCTGGTCAGCTGAACAAAAAAGCCCTGGCAATCACCGATTGTCTCTTGTCCTTATGAAAGAGAATAATTCTTTAACATACGCCAAAAATTTTGAAAAACAGTCTTTTTTTTGTTTGATGAGTGACACTTCCCGTCCTCCAGATACTTTTTATGTTTCAAACTTATTAATAAAGCAGGACCCCAGGAGAGCGTGACACAGGGAAACGGTGAGTACGGGTAAGCGCACGTGTGTGTGTGTGTGTGTGTGAGTGTGTAGTATATGCGTGTACATTTTTTGGTGTTTGAAATGTCAGGTGTGATTTTGATACTCTGATCTTCACACAACAACCTTCAATCAGGGTAGTTGTAGTGCTATTTAGCATTTTCCTATCTGACAATTAAACAGTTTTGAGGTGATTTCTTTTCTCTGAATATTAAAGGAGCCGAAGGGAAGAGTTGGAATTCCCTGCAGTAAGGTGAGACTGCCTCGAAAGAACAGGGAGAGGAAATTAGAAAATACTGTGCTTTAAAAAAAAAACTTGTCTTATAACACCCCCCCCCCCCCCCCCCCCAAAAAAAATATAATAATAAAAAAAAAAAAAATCCATTGGCAGCTTCATGTGCATGTATGCCGCATTTGTTATACTTATTTTTATTTATTCTCTTAGGTCAAGCTGCAGTTCACACCATAGTTCTAACCCTATCACAAACAGGAAAGATCATTGCAAACATGCTTATCAGCTTTCTCTTTCAACATCTGCTTCCCTGCTTTATTATAATTATGAATCAAATACATGTGGTTGTATTAAAGCATCTAAATGGTAATCTTTCCCTGCCCTTTTGTGTGGACCGCGCAGGAAGCCTTTGCAGTGTTTAGGCTGCTCAAGCATCCGTATTAAAGCTTAATGCACTTCCATTCTAATAAGACATGAGGATTTTGATGAATGCAATGAGCCCATGTTTTGGAATTGCACAAGAAGCATCTTATCTTTGTAATGCAAAGAGCGCCTGTTATGAAGCCTTGAGGTAGGAAGATGTTTTCTAAGTGAGCCCCTCTATCTATCTCTCCCAGGAAAGGAATGCAGCGCGTAACCACAAACAGATGCAAGCCGGCGTAAACATACATGGGAGCAATTTAGAACCGTAGGCTTTTAGTCAGCATATTAAATGTGTCAACTCATAAAGTAAAACGCTGTAAATGTTTTCAATATTCATGTTTTCGTATTTGTCAACCGGCATTTCATAACAAATTCATGAAAAAAGCCTCTCTAACTGCACGCCGGGAGAGGGGTGCTTGTGCAACTGCATACATTTTTGAAGAGACAAATCCATTTGTGAGCTCGGCATCAGAGATTTGCATCACAGGCCTTTGAAAAATAAAGATACAAATTTTGCATCATGCATTTTTTAAACACAACACCAATAAAACATAACTCCTAAGATCAGACTTATGCTGAAAGTGATTACTTGTTAAGTCTGTGATGGAGTTTTGTCACTTTGTTTTGTGAAATATTAACATAATTCCATTATTGATCTTTATAGTTGTTAGATGTTACATTTTCTCGGGAAACAGCTTGTCGTGAATAAATAACTGTCAGCCCCTGCATGGAGTAAAACTCATGTGTTAGCTGCCTGAAAGCAAAACACCTGCCTTGTTCAAGTAAATATATGCAAACTCAGACACAAGCCCCAAGTCACACACTCCTAATAAAGTTTTTAAAGACTCAAGCTGACTAATTTGGAAAGATAATTACAGATTAATAGAACCTAATGTTACTTGAACACTGCAATTGTTCTACTGTATACTATGTTTTGGTATTTAATTACAGGAAACCTTTAAATACAATTCAATAGATGTTTTATAAACATTTGTTTTGATAAAGTCTTCACAAATGTACCTTTTTTGCCTGTAGTATTTAACATACATCTTTGTGTGAAAATTTTTAACTAAGTAAGGCTGCTATATGATCCCAAATAAGTTAATATTCACACTGTTGGGGTTCAGTGGATGAAATAAAATTCAGATCTTTCTTTTACAGGATCTTTCAGCTGTCATTTGTCAAACAAATGTATAGCCAGAGTATGTGTCAGAGATCCTGCAAACCCTAGGGGTATTCACATTATCAATTAATAGAATTTTTAAGAGTCTGAAAGCAAATATGTCCATAAGCTCTGCACACCTCACAGCAGGAAAGTTCTAATAATTTGACTTTCAGAGGAAGCAGGAGAGATCACTACTCAATGGAAAACCTGCCCCTCATTAAGTTTGACTAAATTACAATTAGCAATTTATTTATTACCGTTTTTCGCGAATAGGCGTGAACTGTTGATTTGGTCCTTATTTCATCAAATCACATGCAATATCAGCAGTGGAAAAATACAATCTTCTTCATTAGGGATTGTGAACGGTCGATTTTCAGGATGTCTAAACAGTTGGCAATTTAAAAATCAGCAAGGTGTACTCATCTGTGTGGAATCTGTTACTGTTAATTCCCTGTGTTGAAGTAGTGCCTCATATCTACAGTAAAACAAGGGTGAAAAAAGCATTTCAACACTGGTGATTTATTTCCTAAAAATAAATTTGGATTGGCTGAAACTACTTTCAGATTGTTACTGGAGAACAGAAATTTACATAATTAGACTTTTTTTTGGCCAATGAAAAGGCTCACGTAACAGCTTTCTTAATCATGCCCTACCTATTAACTATATATAAAATGTATATTAGATATTGGTTTGGCTTTATGTCAGATGGAATAATTTTTGCTGATCACTTTTCACTTTTGGTAGTTTGTTGTGATCCAAAACCATAAAAACAAGGTGGTTTATGTCTGAGAGCAGCTGATTTACATTGCAAAAGCTGAAATAATACCTCAATTGAGGCCTTACATCCTGGAGGAATTGAAAAGGAGGTGTAGTGGCGACAGAGCAGAGGCAAATAAAGGAGACAATGCTGATTGTGCTCAGTGATTTTAATGACAAAATGCAATGCATCTGCATCATGTCTATATTATATAAAGCTTTGAACTGCCTTGCTGTTGAAATGTGCTATACAAATAATAATAGAAAAAAATTGTAACAATCTCTTTCATCCATCGTATTTGGCAACATGTGATTGCTAGCCAACATGTTAAATGAACTTCAAGCCCTTACAAGGACTCAGCCACAGTATCTGGAATGCAATTTTAAGCGTTTCAGTGAGACGCATCTGCAGGATCGTGTCTCAGATAAGCATTGCTTGTCGACAACAGATTGTGTCATTTAGGACAAGGTACTATGAAAAGTTGTCTCCGCAGCCCAAATATTAACCTCTTGGAAGTAAGAGTTCAATATGTAGTTTTTCGGTACTTGAGAAAGGACGAGGGCTGGAAGTGAGTGGCTGTGAATTTGGATTGGTTTAGCCTTCACCAGCTGTCATCACCTGCACCTCGGTGTAACATATATTGGCTGACAGTTGGAAGCACAGAGCAGCAAAGAAAGAAAATGAATCTTTTCTTTGGTTTCTGAACACATTTTTTCTGACTTTTAGATTTCTTTGGATTAAATATTAAAATATGTATGTGTAATGTGATGAAAACACAAGTGCTGCCAATATGTAACTTCTTCAAACTCTGTTGTTCTTTGCCCCTTTGGTGAAAAGGTTGTTGGGGCAGCAGCATGAGGACCAGGGACCTATAGAAGACTTTTCAACCTAATAAAGAGGGCCGGTTCTATTTTGCGATTGATTGTGAAAGGACTGGAAATGATGATGCACAGAAGGATTCATCAGAAAATGAAGACAAATGACAACTTTGATTATTTTTTTCATGAAACGGCTATAGAACAAAAGAGTGTCTTCAGTCAGATTGGCTCCACAGACCGCTGGGTTAGAGCCCTCCTCCCCACATCCGTCAGCAGCTTACAGTAACTCTCTGAATGACCTTAAAAAACATCTGTTACATTTAATTTTTATTTGGGATTAATAAGGTATTTCTGAATTTGAATTTTAACTTAAGTGGGATGGCTTGTTGCAAATTAGTTAATCAATTACTAAAAAAGTGTACCTGTGGGAGGCAATGCAGTGCATCTTTTTATCCTAGGCGGTTAGAAAAGGAAGAATTGCTTTCTTGCCGCTGTTCCTGGCCTCCTAAGGTTTTTATCCCTTGCACACTGTTGGTTTGTTTTCATGAAACCACAGCATATAATTACGGCGGTAGTCGGTGGCATCCTCCGCTGCTGTTCAATTAGCCATTTAATTTTGTTTCTCTGGGCTGCAAACCCTTCATTTGTCTTGCTTAAGGAGCTTCTCTCTGTGTCTTTATTTCCATAGGAGTATCAAGTTTATTGTAAGTGGCAGAATCGTAACAGTTGAACCCAAACAGTCGTCTATTAAGCCATAATAAGGAGCTAATTTCCTCACTCACAATATGATGTGATGGTTTGGAAGAGCGACTATGCTTCTTGGTGAGGGGGCTGCATTATCAAAGTCTGTTTAAAACTGGTGCGTCAAATACAACCTACGAAGTCCCCCAAACCTCCTGTGGCATCTCTTATGTGACTTCAGTGATAGTGGACCATACGTGAAGTTGCAGACAATTATTGATCTTCGCGATATTCTCCAGCACTTAACCTTTACACTAGCCAAACGGAGTATGAAGTCCCTTATTGAATGTGTACTTTTATATTCTTCTCTGGTGACAGGCCTAATCAATACCTTCCCTCCCTTACTCTAATTAGAAGCAAGAGCCTGGCAGACCGTCTTGGGTCTGGAAATCTATCTGCATACGTTACCAGCGACTTTTTTTTCTGAATTGACTAGATTTACAATGAGATATGGTGAACATAAATATTAGATTTCAATTGATTTATCAGTACTTAGGGACACTCGTAGTTGAAAAAGTTTGTGTTGCCATGTTAGAATTGCAGAACCTAACCACTATTGACATTAATGAATTAACCATATTTTGCACCAACCTTCTTTTACCATTAAAGAAAATTGAGGTCTCTTAACGATGGGTTTTAGAGAGTATGTGTATTTTTTGTCTTATTTGTTTAACTGATATGGAATGACAAAGTTATTATTCATCAATCAAAGTCAGTCTCCAGTCTCCTTTCTCAAGATCAAGTTAATATAAACTCATCATGACTCTGTGAGTGTAAGCACAGTTTTGTCAAGCAGTAATGTTAAATGTTGTGGCTTTCTTCTTTTAAATGTTGCTTTAAAGAAATATGATAATAAAAACAGTAACAACATAGCCTAAATTCATTTTAATCTTTTTTTGTAAATTATTGTAAGATAAATGTCTTTTAATTGTTCTTCGGTGCGAAACTGCTTTGTGACTACCATCCATCCTCACTTACCAATGTCATTTTTAAAAGAATATTGTGACCTAGACTATCAGATGAAGAAGTCATGAAAGGCCTATACTTTTATACTCCAAATCTCTTTTTCCCCTTATGTAGGCAAGATGTTTCCAGATAAGCACTATTAATCATTCCACCGCATCTGTTCCCTCTCGTACACTTTCACCTGTTGAGCTTCTACGCTCAGACAAAAAAAGAAAAGAAAAATGCTGGTTCTCTTCACAATTGCCTGACACATTATCTCATTAAAATGTACAAAGAAAACGCCTTCTCTTTATCTCTGATAATCTAATTAGCATCAGCCAGATGGTTTAATAAGGGATATCGGCGCAGTTTAGCCTCCCAAACGGCCCGCTGGAGGAGAACAGCGGAGGAGGCTCTTCTCCACTCTCCTCTTCACTCTGAACAGCTCTCCAGGGTTCACATTATTGCTTCCTCTGCCTGAGGCGAACCACTCCAACTCAGGAGTTTAGGGAGGATGAATGCATCCAGGAGAGAGACGTGCTCAAAGTGAATCAAATAGGCTGAGATGTTGGATACTGCTGGGAATGTTTTAAACCAAATAATGGCAGATAACTGATTTCACCTTTGGTTCCCCCCAAGGAGCGAGTCAGAGATTTCTGATTAGACTTTAAACAGTTTTGAGATGAATCACAATTTATTTTGTTGTATTTTTACTTGTTGCTCAAATTATTCCGATTATTAAGGTAAATTACTGTTTGGTATTGCTTGATGCACTCGCATCAGATTTTATGATTACCTTACGCAAATGCATAAGAAGAAAATAAAGTACTTTGGACTAAGTTTTATCTTTCTTTCTGTGAGGCAGGGGACTGTATGTTTTTCTGACTTCAAGTTGTTAGGGATGACAGGGCACCAGTTCAAATGAAGTCAGGTTTCATATCATTAAGGAGGAAAAAGTTCTATGTCCAGATTGCAGTGAAGGAGTCTTAACCAGCTGGTCTCACCCGAGTTTTGACACTTCTCCCTCCGTAATGAGTGGACGCTGCACCAAGACATGAATGCCCAAGTAAAGTCCAGCCGACAAAACGCACTCAGTCAGGCCCTGCACTCTTGGCAAATACGTCAAGCAGAAAGAAAGGGTAGCCCAGCAAGTCGAGCAGCCACACGTCCGGGGGGGGGGGGGGGGGGGGGGGTTTACTGCAACGCCGGCAGCAGTTGTGAGAGGGTGATTGAGAGAGATAGAGAGAGACATGCTCAATTAACTCTCCAACTTCAGAAGGGCTTTTCCTGCTGGCCAGTGGAGAGGAACAATAATGAGTGGATTTAGAATAAAAAGATGTGCAGCACATCTACAAAGGAAGGGGTGTGACTGGAGGGAGCGGATGAGATAAGGGTCTCCCGTTTATGTCGACGGTTGGAAATTGTGGAAGGTCAGAGCAATCTGTGAAGCTTCATCTGGGCAACTGCCTTAACAAAAAACTAAATAAAACTAATAATAATAATAATAATAATAATAAAATCCTTGTCCATCCATTGCTAGTGGCTTGGTCTGTGATGTAGTTGTTTGAGTTGATTTTTTCTTATTATCTTTTAATTGAACCACGTTATCTTGCAGAGGTGTTAACATACCTTAACTTTTAGACAGTTTGACTTTAACACAAGCTGCAATGCATGCTACAGTTTTTTTTTTTTTTTTTAACACAACACAGTATTTAATTGTGAAGGAGGAGAGTACACTCTTTATTTTTTCCTCCATCTATTGAGATTTAGATGTGGAGATAACACGTTCTTAACGAAAACCTTGTCCACTGTTTAAACTGGTAAAGCTATTCTGCTTATTTTGAGTAAAACACTTATTTACATGTAAACACAATAGCACTGAGACACCTTAGAAGAGATGCACTACGGAGGCATCCTGATCAAATGCCTCGGAAATAGTAACATATATCTTCCCATCAGTTGAGGTTCACTTCATCTACTCTTCCTAGGCTCTATGCAACAAATAACACACAACATACACAAATCAGATGACAAAAACAATTTAAATAAATCAGCTATGAATAAAAGCATATATATTACAAACCAGACATCTGACAAATCTGTATCTGGTAGATTATTATGCACAGTAGCAATATTAGACACAATAAAAGTAACAATTTTGAATTCTTACTGATATTCCCTCAAAATGTTCCCCCTGTTTTGGTACTTTCAGTAACTGTTTACATACAATTTATGGCCGTATAAGAAATCCGTGGTGACAAATCCTTCCGAGGATCATAAAAGTAATTACATCCGTCAGCACTTGATGCAACCTTTCAGTATTTTTGTACTTCAGGCACTTTTTAAACAGTCGTACAATCAATTAAACCCCCACAGTCCCATCCTCATCTTTGCTGATCAGTCGCTTCGAAGGCATTCATAAAATTCCGACATAAAACACACTTAGCGGTTTTACTTTGTGTGCGCACGTCTCTTTTTCTTTGTGTGTACGCTCCAGCTATAAGTATGTGTGCTCACCAACCTGTGCGGATGTATTGAACTTTACCAAGTACCGAGCAAAGATCACACGTGGAGGTCTTATTAAACTTTGAGCTCACTCAAAACTTTGACACTCGGAACACTGAGAGTTTGCATTAGGAATATTAATGCCCACATTAATATCGTGTTGACCTTTTGCCATCCACAGCCTCTGTGCTGCAGTCCAAACAGAGAGATGGTGTTTTAATTCCTTAGACTAGAGGAGAAACGGCAGACACTTGCACGCATTCATTATTTTCTGAAAGAAATTTTTATTTTTTTGTGTGGGGCAACATTTTCAGTCATGTTGGACTGCCTTAAGCTTTCATAGAAGGATGCTTTCAATTTTGTTCATACTTCAACTGATGCTCACATGGCCAAATAAAACTGTCATTGTATCATAGTCATTGTTTGTGCGTTTAGTGCAGCAACGAGAATACCAATTTGTTTTTCAATAGAAAGTCAAATTACTTACAGCAACACTAAAGAAGATTAAGTTTTGGTCCATTTTACAGCAACTGTTGACATGTTCAGTGGCTGTATAAAGGATGAATAGCGATGAGATCACCAGACAACCTTGAACTTCAGTATATTTTAACAAAGTTAGATTTATTTTATTTTATTTCTGTGCATTAGTAACTAATACAAAAAGGCTTTCTGCAGTGATTTGATAGTAAGAAAAAATGGTTACCCACATAAACTGGGTTCCAATTCCCTACTTATGAAAAGAGGTTAAACCAATAATGAAAGCATATAAAAGGCCTATAGTAAATCTGGAGCAGTTGCAGAGATACAGTTCAGGTGGGAAACTACGCTATTAGTTGTTATCTGAATAATTTGTGAGAGGAGCAAGACGACTGTACAAGAAGGTTTTCTTGTCAAATAAGACCAAACGTAAACTTTCTGGGCTACATCTGATAATTTATCACCGTAAACACATCATCCCCACCGTATATAGACCATATTTGCATGCTAGATTTAAGAATGACTACTTTTACAAGTTACCGTACCTTCTCTTAGCCTCTCTGTAGCGTTTTTTTCAAAAGCACATAAAACTGCTCCCAGACAGAAATTTCTGTTGTTTACAGGTAATCTATGTCAATATAAACACACCTACTGAGTATGTAGAGGGATGGTATTATGGAATTCCCTTCATTTCATTTTTCTCCCTACTGAGAGGAACAGTAAGTTGGTTTACCTCCAGGATACAAAGGCTTTGGGTGGGTAAGGGGGCATAACAAGCAAAAGGCAATGTGACAGGAACAAAGGAAGTGCATTAGTCAACCATGTTGTGCGTTTCTGGGAATCCAGTGCACAGAACTCACTCAGGAGAAATCAGGTTTCGGCTTTGATTTAATTAAAGCTAAATATTGGACAATCGTCAGGCACTTGGAAGGGTATTCTTGACACTGTAATTATCTCCTGGGGTGCTTTTTGTCTTAAAGGCACCATTCATGCGTAAAACCAATTCCAACGTTGACTCGTCAAGAGCTCCCTTTTTTCTTTTTTTTTTCTTCTTAAAAAATAAAGACTGACACTGTTTGCTTAGTGTACCTTTAAGGCTTCAACAACTTGTCACATGCTGAATTGAATAGGCTAACTTTTACAGGCTGGAAGCAGCTGAAAAAAAATAGTTATCATTAGCATAATTTGAAACAAAAGTACATCTAAAGGGAAAATCCAATTTACAACATCAAGACAATGGACAATTATCTAAGTAAAATTGGTCTAATCAATTCATGTCTGCAACTGAGCTTTGTCACGTTTTGTTGTGTTGCTTCTACAACATTTGTTTATCTTTTTATGAAGTTTTCTAGCTTAATCAACTCAAATGAGTGATAATCTGGATAGAAAAGGATACATGATTATAAAACTTAAAAATGCATGTAAATTCAGCCACCTTTGTTTGTTTCAAGTAAAGTCAAGTGCAGTTAACAGGCAAATGTTGGGAGTAAATGAAAGGGGGATGATGTGCTTATATATGATAGATAAGTCCATAATCTAACTTTTGAACTAAATAGATATTTTTGTGTGTGTTAGGTTTGTTCTGGATTTTCTCTATATTTGGACAATCAGCTGAGCTATAGTCTAAGAACTTGGTATATTGTCTATTACCTAAATCGAGCTTTCAGCTTCTTCTCCAGGTTAAACATCATGGTGGAAGCATCATGCTTTGGCAATGGCATTAATATTCTCTTGAATACATTTGCAATGAAAAACTAAATTTGTAGTTGTACACAAAGAACATTTTAAAAGTACCCCTAATCTTTTCATTGCATTTAATAGCAGAGTGAAACTTCCTAAAGGAAAACCAAACTATATATATATATATATAT
>JAVLVB010000040.1:326562-341443 GCA_032876305.1 Orestias chungarensis
GTGTTGGGGGTGGGGGGAAGAAGATGCATCCCTTTTTGCTGGAATTTTTAACTAAACTCTTTTTTTTTTTTTTTTTTTTTTGCTGGGCTACAACACACAAACCAATTGAAATAATTTTATATTTGTGGTTGACTGAGATAAAAAAAAATTACTTTGATTTGCATCAGGTAAAACTTAATGCTCTTTTAGGTGTGTAAAAAAATTGGGCTGTGACCTAGGAAAAAAAAACTTCAGAGGGGCTTGATCACAACTGCCTGTATTTCCTGGTAACTGTCATTGTTTCTCAAGTGTATTCTGTCGTAAACAAGTTGACTCTGTCAGCCGCACCACTTGTGGAGACACATTTACCATTCCCTGCTGTCAGCAATTGCATCTAAACTGCCTCGCGAGCCACATGAAAGTGATGGATGAAAGTTTCTGTCTCCCATGGCGCACAGCTGAATTAAATTGAAAGCTACTATTTATTCCCCCCGTGTGTCGTCGCAGAATCCGGTTTGTTTGCAATTGATTTCAGCTGGGGGCCGTCTTTTTGCCCGGGAAAGGGTAAGGTTTTCCTCTTGATGGAAGAGATGATTGAATTTGTTTTGTCTTGAATGCCTCTCCGCATGCTCTCTTCCTATCCCTTGCCTTTGTCAGTAAATCAGATCATCGCTCTCCCACTGTCAACACATGCTCCTTGTTGAGCAGTCACAGTTAATTTGCAAATGAGCTCTTTGATTTTCTACCTGTCCTCTTCATTTGCCTTTGTCGCCTCTTTCCGCGTCCGTTTCCCTCCGACATCTTTTGTCGTTGCCCTTCAGTTTCTTCTGATGCTTTGCTACACAAGCTATGATGAAATGTTGAATCCTGTCTCAATAAAGTGATGTCTTGGACTCTTTCAGAGCAATGTGCCACCACACCTAACCATGATAGGGTTCAGTCCCTTGCTAAGGGGAGCTTGTCAACTAGACTTCCTTTGTAGAAAAGATGACTGTAGTCTGAGGACATCCAGTGGGAAAAGAGCTACTGAATCATTATTCATCATCCAAAAGCTTTGCTCGCGCCTAGTCAGGATCTCTCCATCGGTAGCAGTCCATCTCTGAAGCCATTCATCATTGGTCTGAATGCTAAGAGGCAGAAAGGGACCGAGGCACTCAGGGCTTCTGCGAGTGAGGCCCTAACGAAGGGCCCTGCTCTGTACTCATGCAACACCTCAGCGATATTAAGCTGAGTCAATTATTGCATTTCTCTCCAGCTGCCTTCAAGGTGCTGGCCCTACATTTAAGCGTGGAGTGTGTTAAGTCCATTGAGGAATACAGCGTGCATTATAGAGAACTCAAATATTTATTCAAATTCCCGCTACACATCGTATCAGCAGTACTTCACTTTCTTTTTACCTTAGCTTACTTTTCATAGGTGCGCGTCCAACTTTGTTGAAGTAGATGTATTACAAAATAAAATTAATATTTTGAAACAACTGTGTAGCTTGGTTAAACAAATGACTTGCAAATTTATCTGAAAAGTTACGCATTTTGAGTGTATTTGATGCTTGACTGCTAATGAGGAGAAGCACAGTGGATCACAAATGTCTACATACCGTTAATGAGATCTGAATCATTAACGAAATCTTTTTCATCATTAATATGAGATGGCCCTTTGTTTCTACTGATGCCTTCCATAAGTGGTTTTGAATGTAAGCTGTACACACCATTATGTAAACAAGTATACTAAAATAAGATAGTATTAGATACATTTCACACTAAATGTTGAGAAACGTCTACCATGGTGCAATTTTTCATAACCCTATAGCTTTCCATTTATAGCGAAGTGTGCGTATACATTTTAGAGTTGATCTACATTCTCATATTTTCCACTGACTAGAGCGGAATGATGAATATACTGATCATAATTTGTTATTTACTGTAGTCCATAATATTTAGCAATAATTAACTAAGCTTTGCCTCCTCGGAGTGCAGTTACAGCTACAAGCACAGCCGCAGGTGCATACAGAGTACAGATGCGTTTGTGAATCTCCTCCAGGCTTATCTGATGAAATGACTCCGTTTTTGGGAGGCAATGTGTCCCATCCTGATCACAGTCTTGGGAAAACTGAAGGACTTTGTTATGCAGCTTTCACCTAAACCTTTACATTTGCCGGCCCACGGGAGACTTGTCAATACTCTGAGCCATATAGGCTGAGGCAGCTGCACTGCAGGGAAAACATTTGCCTTGAAGTACTTTCTTTCCTCATCTTCTGTGTCATTCCTGTGGCTCCAATACAACATATGTTTCCCCTGCATGTCCCCAAGATGTGGCAGCAGTTGCGCAGTCTACCCTAGCTAGGTACACAGACAAATCATCACACAGATATTCCGTCATCATAGCTCACAAAGACCCCCACCCAAAAACCAGATGGCTTCAAATTACAATGGCAGCAGAGCATTGAAAACACTCTTTACAAACTCACAGCAGCAACCCCCACCATTAAAATGACAAAATCATTAATTGGCAGTGCGTAAGGGCTGGCTGCCTTTGCAGTGTCTCGCACAGCATGAACGCCTGTCTAAAACTCACAGATGTAAAAGATTAATCTTTTTGCCTTCAGGTAGGTGAGCTGAAAATCAGTGGGTGAAAAAAAAAGAAGCAAGCAAGCACTCCAAGCTGTTTGGTTAGTGGGGAGAACAGAGAAGAGGGCACATCTGCAGGAAGCATTCAATATTTTGTCCTTGAACAGAACACACATGACAGCAACACTAATCTTGTACAACAGGAAGAACGAGAAGGAAATTAGGGGAATTTAATTGTATTTTTTTTTTCTGGATACGGCTACATTGATACCCATTGAACTGGTTCACACAGAGTCCCCACAAACGTAGGTTATTTTAGTTGAATTTTACGCCGCATTGTTTTAATGACGAATATGCGTTTCAAAAATTAACACCTGTGGCTTGCAAGTTTTCTTTTGGCCCCCATTTGACTCTATTTTGATGCTACATAAAATCTAGGGCTAACTGTTTATTATAAGTTTAAGATGTTTATTTGAAAATATAGCTATGGATACAGATATCCATCAAAGCCCTTTCGTTGTGTTATTTTTTGTTGATCTCTTTCAAATACGATTATAAAAATTGGGAACACAGTAGAAAAAGAAAGTTGTAGAGTGGTACAAAGTTTTGAAATCTAGTACAGTACTGTCCAATCCACTGTCCGATACAGAGCATAGGTATGTGGTGCAGATATTTGACAAATGGTAACTTTAGAGGTGCAGAGGTCCACAGCTCAGATGTGAAAATCTGTTTAGGGATATTGTTTTTCTTTAGGAATTGGATATGGAAACCCCAAGAAGTCCTGATAGCAAATTCCAACTAAGGGACATGACAAGGATGTGCAGAGAGTACTCTGATCATAACTGACCCAAATAAAAGTCTGTAGCTTTAGCGCAGCATCCAATGTGTTGCAGAAAGCTATCGCTGTTCAAATTCCTAAGAATTACATCTACATAAGAGATGCTGGTGGAAGCATCATGCCATTATGACATTTTTGTTAAAAAAGGGAGAGGGAAGCCTTTTGAGAAAATAATGAGAGTATAGATGGAGCAAAATACAGGCTAGTTTTTACCTATAAAACTGGGCTCCCCCAGTTTTATAGGTAGCAAATTGTTGTACTGTGAGAGGTCTTTGGAGAATAAATGTTAGGTATTGCAGTGAGTTTAATGGGTCCCCATATAATCACCTTAATATATTACATTGAATTACATTTAAGAGTTAATGTATAAATATAGAAATCTGCATATTGTTCTTTTACTCAATTGAATCTGTTTTCATATCATAATGCTGCTGTTGAATGGCTACACTAAATAAAAATGTATGGCAGTGGGATGTGGACAAAAAAATGTGATTCATTAACAGCAATTCCCTCCGTTTGTTAGATTGTTTAAAGGCAGAAGTTTTTACTTCTACCTTCAAATAACAAAGGCTATGCAGAGGCTAATCTTTATCCTAACTCTCCGATCTGCTATTATCCACACCAACACATCCCTTCCACCACACTAAATTAATAAAATTGTGTGTTCCATATTAGAAAGGCAATAAAAGGATGAATATTTCATAACAGAGATTGAGATACTGTTATTACCAGGCCATTACATCAGTACTTTGAGCCCAGACCAGATATAGACTCTTATTTTATGTCAGAGGGGAAAAAAAAGTTATTAGTTTTTGCCTTTAACCTAATTTGTTCTTGAATTTCTGATGGGCCTGAAGTTAAAAAAACAACAAAAAAAACACTAAAAAACCCACCGCTGATTGAGGTTATGGAAATCTTTAGGAAGGGGTTATCCTCATTGTGGCAGCCGACTTTTCCGTTTTGTGCTCACGCTTTTATCAATCTGTCAGTCCGTCTGTTTCTCCATGTTGTAAATCCCTCATATTCTCTTTCTGTTTCAATCTTCCATGTTTTTTTCCTTTCGTATGTTTCTTTTTCGTATTTTTTATTTCCATTAATCTTTTTTGAGTGCTCTCTGTAATCCATCTCTCCAGCCGAGAGATATTCCCCGAGGGTAAATTACTCTGGAGGCCCGCCTGGCCTTGCACTGCATCAGATTGACCCTCAGCTTGTTTGCCATTTTGTATATTGCACTGTTTATTTAACAAGGAGCAGAGTGAGTGTGATTTCCAGGGACGGGTCCCTGTGATAGTAGCTTTGACACCCTGCCTGAGTAATGACCCTCATTATGGAGCCCCTGACAGCTCCCTGAAAGGCCTGATTTATGAATATGCTGGGACTGCAGCCCCACAAGCCTCCACGCACCAGCCAGTGAGCATGGTCTTCCTCTCCTCTGTCAGCACGCACAGACAGTACATACATGAGGCATGGGCATTTGGACGCAGACAGTGCCTACACAGACACCCAAAAAGTAAATGTAATATGCATGTGAAAAGATGTGGCAATTTTTAACCTCGCCATTGTACATACACTTACACATACCTGTCCTTTTTAAGCGGATCTTCTAAAAAGTTGGTTTGGAGATTTTTAAAACAAAAATAAATTCCTGGTAAGTTTATTTTCACAGTTTTTGGGTGAGAGCTGCAACGGCTTTTGAGGAACAGCGTGTGCAGGGACCTTCAGAATAAATTTTTTCCTAAAATTTCATCTCCCCAATTGGTCAGTCATTCATGAAAAATTCAAAAACGCATCCCTCAAGGATAACCTCTATTCACAATAACCAATTTTTAATAGCATGTATCAAGAGCTATCACTAGTTTTATGTATATCTATATATCTGTGTATATATATATATATATATATATGTATTTCCAGTAAGTGCAATTTTTTTTGTTGCCCCAGCAGAATCAATTAAGCAACCAGAGAGAGGAAGAAAAATGGGATCTGGGGGCGGCTCTGGGCTCAGCTAGGCCTTGAGAGCCAGACCAGGCCTACAGGAGGGCAGGGAGATGAAGGGGAAGAAGGAGACGGTGGTGGACCAAAATAGAGGGGGGGCAGTAGATGACGGGAGTAGAGAGATGGGTTAGGAAGAGAGAAAGAAAGCTAGAAAGTGGGAGGGCTATTTAAAAAGTGGAGGGAAGAAGAGGTGGGATATCCGCTGGATATTCATAAACAGGAGATGAAACAGTTGGGCGGGCACAACAGTGAACATTAGCACCAGATAAAGCCACATGAGCTTGTCAGAATCCAGCAGCTAGGGTAGTGATTTATGAGGATCCCCGGTCAAGTCTTCCCTCCGAAACCAGCATCCACCAGCCCTTTGTTCACAGGAACCCTCAGGTTTTTGTTTCTTACCTAAAGGAAAACAACTATTGAAAATTCCAAAATGTTGAAAAGGACACGAAAGGTTAATGTTGCAGTTGAAAATGATTTCAACTGAACACTAGCCTTTCTAATAGGAAAATTAACATTTTCATTCATGCACGTTTTCAAACTGTTTCATATTTTTACGGTGAAACCACAAATGTCTTAATAGTTTCTTAGGTTTTCACAAGGGACAACCTAAGTAATTCAATTCCGATCAGTTTGTTTATTTAGGACCAATTCACAACATATCTCAATACTTGCTTTACAAGCACAAATTTTAAAGAACCATAACAGATTCCAATCGATCAAAGTTATCAAAAAGTTGATATTTGAAATTAGTCTAAACGTCATCAGTCTAAGGAAAGCCAGCAGATTGCTTCGATTTACTGAGCAGTGCTTAAATATGTTAAAAGGAAATGAAGTACATTCTAAAAAAATTATTTTAATGTATTGATTTGCATTTGTGATTAATCTCTTTACTCTAATGCCTCTAAATAAAATCTAATGCATTCAGTAGCCTTTTAAAATTTTCATGAATCCTAAGTTGAACAACTGAATGTTTACTGAAGCTGCAGAAGAGTCTAAAGCATATCACATGCCAATGTTGAACATATCATGGATCGCACTTCAACCTGCAACGTCAACCAAGGCAACGAGAGTGTTAGGCCCGGACTGGCCATAGGGAGAACCGGGAGTATTCCCGGAGCGCCGGCCTAATATTGGCCCGCTGGCCTGCGTCTCTCTTTAAAAAAAAAGACAAACAAAAGATTGCCGGCAGTGCGAATATCAGATAGACAGACCAGTGCTCCTGTAGTCCCCTCTTGTTGCTATTAAAATAGAGATTACAAGTAAGTTATAAAATCAAAAACAAAACAGGCACACACAAAATGTTGGTACAAATATTATTTTATGGTTAAATATATATATTTTTTTAAGTGTAATAATGTATTTGTGCCAACACTATTTTGTTTAAAGTTTCAACTGAGACCCCTAAAGGAACTTGAGGCTCCACACATTCAGTCTACAGTGTAAATATGGAGCCTATATAAGTTTAGCCTTTAATTTAAGATAAGGACTGGGAAGTTAAACTTCCTGATTTACACGCCACTTTATAATTATCATTATTTATTTTTTTTATTATTTATTTGTCCAGCTAATCGGATATAATCTTATCATTATCACGTATATGAGTACAAGGCAGAATCAGTGAGACAGGCTACATTATCTTACTGTATGAAATACAGTTTATGGAAAAACTTTAAACATGTGTTTGCTATTCAAAGGTGGTGATGGGGATTACACCAGTCCTGCTGGTACTTCAGGAGAAGTAGAGCGTTTGGGAGAAGTTACAAAACCATTTCTACATTCTATATTCTACCAGACGCTAGCATTGACATAAATGGCTCTCAACTGTAATAATAGCTTTGTATAATTATAGCGTTTTTCTATTAAGTGATTAGGTTGTTGAATATTTCTGTTTGCTGCTGATTTGCTGCTTTGTATCCCAGATCAAACATGACCATTTGTGTATTCAAACCTTGGATTTAATGTAGGTTGAGGTTCATTAGTATTCCCTGATGATGTGCCACTGAGGCAATTGATTTTTTACATGACTTGACTATGTAAAGCTCTAACTTAGAGACTTATTATTGTGTAAAACCTTATTATCTTACTACTATTGTATTAACAGCAGTCAAGTTGCTGTATATTACAACCTCAGAATTTACAGTAGGTCTAATAGGTGGCATTTTATTTGAAATTTGCTATAAGTGTATGTGTGCATGTGCTCAAATGCGTTTTGCTTGTGCCCATGCATTTAGGTGTGGGTGTGAACACGTATGTGTGGGAATATGCATGCGTATAGAGTGATGTTCAAAGAAACAGCCAAGTAGAAAACGGTTTACAGCCAAAAATTATTAACCATTACTAATGGCCATGCCGCTAATCTGGCTTTTATAGGAAAATGGTAAAAAAAGAAAAAATGTGGATTGTTCAAATAAGACAAACATTGAACAGGTTGATCAAAATGCAAAACCCTACACATGCAGGAAAATGATGTGCTTAACTGAGAACCAGAGGTAACCTCGGTTAAACATAGTGCTGAAAACATGGTGGTGGGGAGATGCTATTCTTCAGCACAGACAGGAAACCTAATCAAATAAAGGTAAATACAGGATAACCATTAAATAAATATAGCTAAAAGCTGCAAATACTTCAGATTGTCAGACCTAGGATCCACTAAGCAACAAGGCAATAACTCTAGACATATCAGTCACTTACAGTGGGAATGATTCTTACAAAATCAGATCTACTGTGAATAGCTCTATTCAAGCCTTTTGTTAGGCCACCTGCATTGGTGATTTATGTCATGTGGATTTTTTACATAAAAATGACTAATATAGTAGAAATGTTAAGGCATTAAACAGTTAAGGTCTTAATACTCTGATCAAGAAGCAGCAGTAGTTTAAAACTTAAAGGAATGTAGTTAAGAAAGTGGGCTAGAGGTCACAGTTGGATTCATTTATTATTTTCTTCATTGATTGTGGAATGTTATTTCTACTAGTTGATGGACCTTTGACACCCTAACTACTTAAGTATGACAGATAAATGATAGCGGCCACTGAGAGTTTGTCAGAATTTACCAGATTACTTAATATAACCTACGTGTTTGCAATCGAGGTCACAGATTCAGTGAGGAATATTGACAGCAATTTGTGGTAGCGCAGATCATGGACGTGGTTCATCTTTCTAACAGTTGACTTTCATGGGGAGGGTCACTAACGGATTCGACACTTGGATATGCATGCACACACCCATCTTGTTTCATGCACTGCATTAAAAAGCTTCGAATAAAAGGTAAGGAATGTGCTTTATTAACTTTAAATATTCATGATTTTTCAGAGGGAAAGTGCTGTGCAGCATCAGAAATGTCCAAAAGCTTGACTACTTATTTCTCTCTCTTTTTTTTCTCCTTTAAAAACTGTAAATAATTAAAAGCTCTGAACGGGGAGCTGCAAGGCTGGGAGAGTAACGAGGGGGAAATAGTCAAAATACTCACACTTTTGCATAAACAGTAACCTCTATGCCCTCAAATGTCAAATCAGAAAGTTACAATGCACACGTTCGCTCAACAGCTGAACATTGCTTAAACAAAGTTATACTTGCATGTCAAAAGTGCATTTAAACAGGCTGTAAAAAAACAAAAACAAATACAAAAACTGATTAAAAATTGTTTAAATACAAGGGTTTGTCTTGGCATTAAAATGTTAGGCCAATTATTCCGAACCAATTCACCCTGGTTCGAGACTAAATGGAATAGCCTCTGATGTTTAAACAACCTGTTCACAATATAAACAGATGTAAAGATAAGACATGTTGGGGAAGTAGTGCTTTATCAAATCGTTTGCTTAGTTATAAATCAACCTTTGAAAACTTGTTTCAGAATCTTTTAATCTAGAATAGTATCCTGGGATACTCAGTGGCTTGAACAGACCTATAAAGCTAGTTTCGAGCAAGTTTAAACAATTCCTCAAGCTTTGCACGTGCTCTCTGTTTATGCTAGTTGACGTTTTTGTTTAACCTTTTAAAAACAAACGGGCATCAGCTATAAATGAGGATGCTGAGCAAAAGTTCTGTGTTTATGTGGAAATAAAAGTACCCTTCTTGTTTCTTGTAGTGAAGTCTATCGTGGCTGTTCCCAACATGTGCAATCTTCCTATATGAGCGTTTTACTTTATTTTTTATCAAATTACAAAAAAAAAATAATGTCTAATGTGAGATTTATTTGTATTTTGCTTTTAAAGTATCTTGGTTTTAGCTGAAAAATTTTACTTAACGGTATAGGAGACGATCTTTTCAATAGAAAACTTTCAATGGAAAATCCCTTTGAAAATGACAGCCAATCAAAAAGGACGGGTGGTGAAAAATAACTGACTGTCAATGCGGAAATAAAATTCACTCAATGACGTATCTCACTAATGTCCCCACCCACCTGACCCGTACAACGCGTGCTCATGTTTGAATTCGTGCATGCGCGGATCGTTGTTTAGGAACTAAAACGGGACGGACAAGACGCCTCATTCACCATTGAAGAGAAGTTCTCCCCGTACGGCAGCGAAAATGGAAGCTCGCAAGAGCAAAACCGTGTTCGACTGGATGTGCTGAGAACTTGCGCGCTCCCGATATTAGGGGGCGTTACTTGAGATGAGTTGGCGCATGCCCAGTGTTGCGAAAACGAGAATGAGCTGCAGATCCTCTCCTATATCTTTAAACTAAGTCTGATTAAAGTCTGATTTTCAGCAGCCTTACAGCTTTATCCGCAGACCCACATCCAGTTTAAATCCAAAAAAGCCACACATTAACACTGTGACATCCTGTCTTATTAGTATATTGATTTCTTTTTCACTCCACATTTTCAGCCAGAGTGAAAGAGCTCAGCTCTCTGTTGCTCCCGGTTCGCACGAAGAAGCTTAGTCTTTATTAGCAAATGGGGATTCTGCAAACATGACAACTGAACACCAAGCATAACGCCCTTGGCGATATAAATAGATAAATGCATAAACAGGCTGTGAAAAGCTGATTGCATTAGTCCCATCTGGTTTAGAGGAATGCGTGGCTGAAAATAAAATCAGTTCTGCTTTCGCTGCTGAGGGATGTCACAATAGCCGCTTTCAAGTGATTTTTTGCAGCTATAAATGTGCCCACAAAACTGTTATTTAGATCAATGCATGTTATTTGTGCCCTTCATCTTGTACTGCAGCGGCAGTTGTTCAGAAGGATTATATAAACCAGCTGAACACTTCTTCAATGAATCAACACGGACTATTTACCCAGCATCACTGCCTTCTCATGTTAGCTGTCTACTACCTAACTGTCTACGGCCTTCTACATTGCTGCTTTATTTCTCTAAGTTATTTTCTTCCTTTTTTTCTTAGTTTTTTTAGTTTTTTTTTTGCTGTTTATCCTCCAAACTACAATCACCGCTTAACTTTTGCAACTCCCTTTCCCGTTCCAATTCGCTTTCCACGGAAGCACTGTTGCTCTGTGGATTTTTCTTTTTTTCTTTTTAAGGAGGAGCTGAATGCAATCCTATGGACAAGCTGTCTATCGTCCCTTTCCTGCCAAGACCTATTAACAACACAATCCAATAATGACTGGAAGGCAATGTGTCAAGTCTTTATTACAATGTAATATGTGAGGAAAGACCCTTGCACGGGATATATGATGACTGAAGTATCTAAATATGACCAATTCATACCGAAGACTAGAGAGGGACGGACCGAAAGAAGCCAGAAACAATCGATAATCTCAAGGCGGGTTGGCAGAAATTGTCAGGAAAAGAATGCATTGAACGTTATCACCAATTGGCCAGCTGTTATAATATACAGAAATAACTGGAGACCTCACGGTTAAAGTGAGAATCCTCTTCCAAAGTGGTGGAAAGTGTTAATCTTAATCCAGACTGTAACCAGCGATGGTAAGAACTATTCAAAAAAAAAACAAAAAAAAAAGGTTTTATGGTTTTTTTATAAACTTTATACTTTCATACACTTTGACTACAGCCACCCCAAGTTGAAGGAGAACAAAAAGTGCGAAGCATGTGTCCAAAAACCAGTTTAAGGGAAGGATCGGGGCCTCAGCCCTGCAGGAGCAGGTTATATAGAGCCTTCCTGAATCCTGATTGGTTCCGTGAAGCTGAAAAGCCAATCAAGCTAAACTGGCACCAGCTTGCACTTCAAACCTGTGAAGAAACGGCAAACACAACAGGGTGGAGGGGATAGGAAAAGACAGTCTGACAGACATGTGACACACTTGATCCAACAAAAGGATTCAAACTTTTTAGATATCATAGCATATCGTTATCTAAGCTTTCCAAAATACTGTAAAAACGTTTTAATGGAACATAGAATCTAAATGAAAATCTAAAAACAAAAAATTATCACAAAAAAATTATTTTTTTCCTGACAGTTAGCAAACATCAACAATTTTGATGATCCTTACATCCCACTGTTAAGCATCCCACTGTCAGTGGAGAAAAATAATCCTATTTTTGTTTTCTTATACAGTAAATTGAAGATGTCTTGTTTCAACTATGTATCCGTAGTTCTACTTGGTTGTGAGTATCCTATATTTTTATTACATGTTAAATCCAAACAGGCCCAAATCTGAATGGGGTTATGATAAACCTACCGCATCTGGTATACTTTTATGTGGAAAATCCCAATTGGGTCATCTCCCCTAACCCCCAACCCTGAACAAAAACAGGAAAAAGGATTTTCTTACAGATGGAAGACTCATTTAGCATATTGTGAGTTTGGATTTTGCAAGTTCTGCTCTGCTTTTTTTTATCCCTTGTATCCCATCACTTTTAAATACAAGTATACCAAAAGGCTTTATCTAATCTCAGGATTTTCTCTTGCATCACTCTAAACAGCCTGACAAACCTATTCCCATTTACGTTTCTCTTTCCCCTTTTTCCATGCAACGCCAGTAATGATGGAGAGAGAAAAAAAAAAAGGAAACATTCATGCATGCTTCAAAATTCATTTAAATACTGTATCGGCTAAATTACAGGAGTTCAGGCTCCATTGTTTGTGTTTCATGCCACGGCACCAAGCTAGCGTGCTGCCATTCTTTGCTGCTTGACTGGGCAGATTATAGTCAGGTATCAGGCGCGGCCAAGAAAGCGGATTACTAGTGTCCAAATAGAGTTGTCAGTATGGAAACTTGAGATGCAATCATTTCCAGGGGAGGGGTAATTATGGACTATCAAACCCACCTTACTGTCAGTCACTGGCGCAAGATGAGACAATCGCTTACTAATGAAGGATTTTACATGTGTGGGGTGAGCAAAGGTGCTTTTGCTCACCCCTGAAATGTTCCGTTTCTCCAAGTTTTTTTGTACTGGTCAGTTATTTGACTTAGATAATGGGTTTTACTTCCAAATTCTTTGAAAGATGGGGAAAAAAAACAGGCGGTTGCTGATTTCCACTATTACATTTTAAACTTTATTAGTAAAAAGAAAAAGAACAGACCTGCCCGCACAAACACTGCATGAAAAAAATATTAAGCCTTTAATGAGTAACATTATACAATCTTCTTGGGTAAATTGGTCATTTGGAAAAAAAAAAAACGAATTATTTAGCACCAACATGCTATTAAGAGGTAATAGATTTTTATTTTCTTTATAATGCCTAATGCCAAATTCTACCTTTTTTTGTGTTAAGGCTTGAAGCAATCAATGACTAAAAATTACGTCACATTCAATCACTTTCTGCTACATCATCAATCTTGAAACATTTATGCATTATAGATCTAAGTTGATGATTAGTTTATCTTAGAAATTACAAAAAAATAGAATCCCTTTTATTGTCATTATACACATTGCACAACATGATTGGAGACGAGATTTGGATTTTACCATGTAGTTACCACTAGAGTTTAAACACAGTCATATTACAACCACAAACATCTATTAACTTTATTGGAATTTCATTAGTTAGCGAAGTACGACATTGTTTTGTTATTATAAAACAAACACTTTAAAAATAATACTAAAAACTGATCTGTCGTTATGAAAAGAAAAATGAAACAGACCATCAACCAGATTGGACTAAACCAATCGGGCGAGGAGTGCAATACAAAGCTGGCCTTCTGAAAGAGTGGCGAGGAGACCATGGACAGTGTGGACAAACAAACACAGTGAACATGTGGAGCAGAGGATCAGATCCAAACTGAACTATATGGGCCATATGCAAAACTTTGTTTGGTGCAAAGCTTATGCTGGACGTTACCCCAACTGTTCAATCGCTAAGTTTAGACATGGTAGAGGCACCTTGATGTGGAATTCTTATTTTTCAGCAGGATAAGATAAGAGAAGCTGCGCAGACTTGATGCAAGTGTGGGGGAAAATAAACCTCAGGAAAATACATTTAAGAACACGAAAGACAAAAGACTTTATTGAAATCGATCAAAAATATGAAGAGTGTGCTAGGCCGACAATTTTTTTAAAAGGAAACAAAAAGTATCTAACATTTTCCATCTAATTAATTTCTAGCACTATTTTGTCTTGATGTATAAAAAAAAAAAACAGTACTTAGTTTGTAAGCAGGAAAAATAAAATGTTCTACAGCAAATAATGTTAAACTAGATATATATACATTAGAGGATCTCCTGACTTCTTTTCTGTGACATGCTGTAGCAGACAAAATGTGATCTGTATCTGCCATGGCGAATTAACCCAGTCGTTTTCTCCGTTTTTAACCTCTTTTTGCCCTTTGACTTCACCCCTAAATCATGATTCTCCAGATTCATAAAAACGGAACACGAAAAATCAAGATAAAAGCTCAACCGCTTTCCCTCCAAACACATCTGCTTGAATACACGGACACATGTGCGCTCGCGCCCTAAACGAGCGGATCTGTTTTATTATGACAAGCTTGCGCATTGCTCAGCCTACCAATACCCAATCGCTCATTTTCCATGCTAAATACCTCGCTCTCCCGATGGCTTCACTTGGCGCTCGGTCGAAAAGGTCACACAATTAAATGGCTAAGGCCTTCTGTTCATGTCACAGAATGGTGATGTATCACTCCGGGCTGGCTGTACGCATACCTGACACACTGTGAGCATGAATATGATTTCAGAGATCATTAAAAATTTAACAGCATGACCTAATTACCTCCCTATTCAGATTCCAAGCAATAAGTGAAATGGAGGAAGAAGAAGACGAAGATGACGATGATTCTCTGTATGCCAGACCGAGTCTCATCTGGAATCAATTATAATTACTTTATGTTGCTACTTTGTCAATCAATATGAAATGAATCGTAATGAATCACTCAGGTGTCTCCTACTGTACTTGTAGGCATGAAGAACTGTTGTTTGCATGTTCACATTTAAGTGGATGACGTTTGTCACATAATTATTCTAAAAGTGACTCCATTTAGGTTTTATAGTGGGGCTCCATGCTCCATAAAGGCACTACAAAATTACCCAACTGTGTATACAACACAGACCAGCACTGTTTTCAGTCAAATTAACTCCCTTCTATGCTTCTGGCTTTTTTTTTTTTTTTTTTTTTTTTTTTTTT
>JAVLVB010000040.1:341543-353444 GCA_032876305.1 Orestias chungarensis
ATTGGCTTTACCCCTGGGCAGACTTGATGAGCAAGCAAAACGAGGGGGCCGTCATTGGCCCCCACTTCTTACTTTGTTTTTTGGGGGATTTATTTTAGAAGTGATGATGATGATTAAATAGTATTAGAAGAAATAGGAGGAGGAAGAGGAAACAAGGCAACGATTTTCAGTTTCCTGCCCGCTTTTCATCCTTGTGAATGCTGCTCAGATAAAGATGCCTCCTTAACAAAGATGATTTAAGGGATCTCATTTTTCATAATTGACTTGTATTTGCATGACAACAAGGCCTCATTGTGATATTTCAAGCCATTCAAATGTATTTAAGTTATTTTTTCAAAAAAATGAACTTTACTACTCACCATTTTTAGGCCATTGTACTAATGAGATTTTGTTGGACTGATTAAATCATAAGCAAGTACTATAAACCCTTGTTTGACCAATGAGCCTTGCAAAAGGGATAGATTTTAGTTGGGGTTCATGTGCCACATTAATACAGAGTTGTGTGCCATTTTGAGTTGGAAGCAAAGCAATGCAATTTAATTTTAAAATTATTTTGTTATCATAGAAAATGTAAAGGAGGGCTCTTTACTCCGACACCCCTAAATAAATCTTTTTGAGCAAACAGTTTATTTTAGAATTTACCTACAAAGTAATAAAAAAGACCTGTATGTAATTTAAACTCTGTATAAATCTAGCTGTTCTGTAAATTTTGTAAACAGTTCAAATCAAAAAACTTACTAAGGACCAACTGCTAAGACCTACTAGTTTGGGCGCATTGATCTTAAGAGCATTTAATTGAATTCATTTTAATCAAGAAATCTTTAGTGTTGCCAAAGGTAAATTGAATATTTTCACAGTTTTTTGTCCAAGTATGTTTTAAAGATTTGTTATAGATGCTGATGGTTGTGGACAGGGATGATCTCCTGGAGTGGCCAGTTAAGTGGCCAATAGTTAACTGCTCAGGTAAGTTGTATCAGAATAATAGAACAAATGTTAGCGTTGAACTCCACAACACGTACAGTTGAAAAATAATTTTAAAAAGATATTTACGTTTAACAAAAAACAACAGAAAATTTATTCAGTTTTGAACTGCATCATTTTTCAAAGCACAATATAGCTGAATTATGTAACGAGAATGGGGGCGAAAAAAAGGAAATATTTCATCATATCAGCAATAAATAAAAGACACAAACATGACACCTAAAAGCAAAAGACTGTAAATCAGAAATCTTGTTTTACAACATTTGAAAATTAAACACTCAAGTAGAATAAAACACTCATACTTGGATACATGAGCCAGAAAATGACATGACCCGCGTTTCACTTTCCTTCTCATCATTGGCATCCAGAAGCCAAAACAACCTTAAGTTGCAGCGGAAATCTCAAAAGGAACCCGCCGAAGTTTCGAGCAGCTGTTTCGAAGTCTGTATATTCCGGTGGCCTGTACCTTAGTTGACTTTAGCGAGATGAGAGGTATGAAGTAGAAAGACTCCAACAGCATGGGGTGCACAGTGGAGGCAGCGTCATGTTGAGCACGAATATTCAGAAGTACTGTAATTGCCCCACAATGTTTTAGGCTTTACGGTGAACATGTTTCCCTATTGTTCATGTAGATTTTATTATACCAAAGGGGGGTAGAAATAAAAAAAAGCCTCATTTATTGTACAAATTTGCCGTCATTGAATAACCGCATTGTTCTGAATATGCAGAAAGCACGTCAACAATTTGCTCATACCCTGCCATTAGTCTCGCCTTCCCCTGCTCTTATCCTGCTTTTATTACTCTTTAGAAGAGAAAGGGAAACGAGCGCCGAATGGATTGCAATTCATCGGCGTTCCATTGTATGCTGTAATATACACTATTAAGTGGCAGCATATAGAAACAAACCTTTGATTAAATGGATTTGAATCACAAAGAAACAGCAAGATCCCTCCTCAAGCCTTCAGTTAATAAGGATTGCTTTTTGACTCGGGGTACCTGCGCATGCTGACTTTTGACACCCGCCGTTTTCATGAGGGGTATTTCTGAGGACTCTCGTATGGCAGCAACCCCAGATTAAATCAAGCAGACTGTAATAAAGTATAATGTTATATTCATTTTGTCATCATTACCGATTCCAATGCACTAAAAGGCTTGTGGATTATACTGAATTTCAAATAAGTTCAGTGTGCTAATGGGAAATGACGAAGAGTGGTGTGGATTACTAATATTAGCTTGAGCTCTATGTCTCAGACTACACTGGAAAAAAATTTAAATAGGCTTTTTTTTTTTTTTTTGTTCACATGTTTCAAGTTGTTCTTTGATCCTTCCCATTATTTGCCGTCAATAAGCGCCTGGTGATAAACTTGCAACCTTGTTCTGCATCTATTTATTTATGTAATCCAAATCATGCAGCCTGCAGCATGCAAGCATAAAGAGCATTGGTAGACGTTGCTTGAAAAGCAGGCTCAGATATGATTGAAATGAAGACAAAATAAGATAAATAACAATGGCTTGGGCTGCTTAAGAAACCCCGTGACTTTATACATAGCATTCAAGAGATGAATTTATCCAAGGAAGGCGTGCAAATCTACGAGAGTATCTCGACTGTTTGCATAATAGATTAGAAATTAGCATTTCTGTTCATTTTCCATGTATGCACAGTGCCTGGAAGAATAACACACCATGCATATCAGATCTGCCTGCCTACAATTTTGCGCAGTATATTATTTGACAATCTAAAATGTGTAATTTGCATGAAATTGCTTAATTAAAACACAGTCACTGGGGGTATTAATTTCTTTGTCTGACAGTGGAGTGCAGTGAGGGGAGAGCAGGGGAGATGTAAAAACGTTGTCAGATAGCGCTGTCACAGAGGCAGGGAGGAAATTCTGCCACGTTTTTTTCAATATTTTTTTTTTTGAGCCATTTTTCCTAACGGCACCGAGTGATGAGAGAGGATAACGCCTGCCCAGCTAATTTGGGTTATGGTGGTAAGCGGAGGCCATTGCACTAGAAAGATACCACAGGAAAGGAGGGAGAAGGACGAGTGAATGGACACAAGAAAAGGAAGATATAGAACTGCTTTTGTGCCATACTACAATTTTATAAGGAAGGGGGGGGTCAAACCAAAATATATCATATATCACTATTAGGGCTTACAAATCGTTATTATTGGTAGTCATATGATTTACCTTTAAGAGGAATGCTGTTTGTAGATATGCCAGTTAGAGGTTTAAGACTGTTTTAAACTACAACAGTTGTTTTTTTTTTCCTCCCTAGTTTTCAAACTAACTGATTTCATATAAAGTTAACCTTTAAAAAAACAAACAAAAAAAAAAAGATTTTTGGGTTGATCTGAAAATAAATTTGAAACCTTTCAAGCAAATTCACGTTATCAAGAACCTACGCAGAAAGTCATCCAAGATCCCAAAAGAACATCAAAAGCACTACAGACCTCATTTGACTCAGATAAGGTCAGTGTTCAAGATTCAACAATAAGAAAGAGACTGGGCAAAAACAGCGTACATGGGAGCGTTCCATACAGATATCCCTTTAAATGCACAGAATGCAAAGGCCAACGTGTTATTGTATGGGCTTGCTTTTCGGCTTCTGGACCTTAACAGCTGGCTATAACTACAGGATGATGGATTCTTCTCTTTACCAGGAAATCCTTTAGGAGAATATCATTAGTGTGCGACTTTAACCTTAAACCCACTTGGATTAGCAGTCAGTCCAGTCGGGAGGAAAACATTACCGTCTTTTCATTTTTTCTCTTGTAAGTTCCAACTTCTTTAATTTACGATGTTGTTCCCAAACTTACAAGTTTCTACTAGTCTGTTGGCTGACCTGACCTGCTGTAACTGTGTTGGCACAGATATCATAATTCCTAAAATACCCATTTAAAGATTAGGACGGATAGTTAGGAATTTTCCAAAATAATTGGCTTAGGGATTTATTTTAGCAGTTTACCTTTAGTAGCCGTCCGTTTAGTGTAACTAAGTAGTGCTGGTTCTCAGTGTTGTGGATGCCCCCCTAACCTGTGCAGTTATGCAATATCTTCAAATCCAATTTTAAACGGATATTTGCAAAGATACTTGGCAGACTTAAGGTGGATCTGCCCAATTTGTCAAACCGTACTTACAAGTTAACGTAATGTGGGAGCCAACTTCATTTTGAAACAGCAGTTCATAAGTCAAACATGGTGGCGTACTTTCAGGGTTTGGGGTTGCTTTTGGACCAAACTTGAAATATAAAAACAGTAAAAAAAAAATACTTTTGTGCTTCATCTGCGTTCATTTACTTTCCGCACTAACAATGTTCACAATGAAGACCGTTTGCTCAGTCTTTTAGCATTATTATCAATTCCCTGATTGTAAAAATACCATATTTTGAAGTTTCCAACCAGTTCGGTCAAGTTAAAAATTACAGGTCATCATTCAGGTTCAACAAGCACCCAAAATTTTGTTTAAAATATATCTGTTCAGAATGTTAATCTCTTCATACAAGTCATTATTTTTTTTCCCCCTACTCTTCCGTCACAGAACCATAACCCCTTCTATTATAGATTTTTGTTTCCAAGATGAAATCAACTGCAGAAGCCACAATGTGAGCAGTGGATTGAAAACATCCACTCATTAACTGTTGCCCAGACTTCAGTGGTGAGCCATTCCTAAATGTTGGGAACTGTGAGCGGAAAAGGGCAGAGAGGTAGTGGAAGGATGAACCAAAGAGATTCAAAGGGGAGTAAAAAAAATACAGAGAGGAAGAACTCTTTGGAGCATGAGAACGAGCGAGATTAAAACTCCTTTCCCCATTTTCTACTCGGCCCTGTTTCTGCACGTGTGCAGCCTGCACATCTGTACCCTTTTGTCTTAAATATCAAGGCGGCAAAGACGCGTTAGCATTTCAGTAATTTGAAAGTTACGAGAGGAGGACATGGGAGGGTGAACGGTGCAATGAAGAAGTTATCTAACTGAGAGGCAAGCGTTTTTTTGTTTTGTTTCTTTTGTAGCCATGCTAAGAGGAACTCTGTTGCCATCTTTTGTTTTGCAGATTTAAAAGGAAGGAAAACCATTGAGCAGACAAAAAAATAAGCAAGAGGGTGAAAGGAGGAAGTCATATGATAAAGCAGCATTCGAGACAGGGAAGGAAACGTATATATTGGGTAACCTGTATGGAGGCAGACAGGCAGGCAGGCAGGCAGGCGGGTTCAGAAAGGGGTTCTTGTCACTAGTGTCAGCAGCGAAGTTGAAAACAGAAACAGCAGCACAGAGGGTAGGCTAACAGTGACAGGACCTCCGCTGAAGCCGTGACGTCCAGCTTCACTGGGACCTTAATTGGTCCGATGTCGCTGGAAAAGGTGGTGAAGGCAATAAAAATGGGATACGTCCCTCCCTGCACCCACATCATTATATCACTATATATTCTGTGTTTATTTATTAACTCTTTTTTCTTTTTTTCCAAAAAATTCAACTTTCTGACATTTTTTTAAATTTCTTTTTGTCTGAGAAATATGCGTTTCCTTTTGACACCTTGTAACATACTTCATGTAATTGGAGATGTTCCATTATATTTCCCCATATGGCAAAGTTGCTTTTTCGCCACAAAGAAATGCAAAGATTTTTTTGACAGTAATCAAAAAACAATGATTATTGTTTTATCCAAAGCATTTAAATGTAATAAAATGCTAAAGCCAGACATGAATAAGTCATTTTAAATGCCATCACCCCCAGAGGGATTGTATTTTAAAGATTAGCAAATGTTTAGGTTTTTATATTTCTCTTAACCATTTTAGCCATGTTTTCAGGGGTTAATTGTTTTCATGGATCAACTTGATTCAAGGCCTGTGCAGAACCTGAAAACATGCTAAGAAAGTAACTTCCAAATAAGTTAGGTCTGTTGATGTAGAGACACGTCCAAAACTGGAGTTGTGCAACACCAGTTTACAGCAATTTTTGTAATATTATTATCATTTTCTCAGTATTTTTAACAAAACTTTGCTGGGGGGGTATACACAGTTGAGTTGTTTCGGCATGACTGGTTTCTTAATACGTTTGTCCTCTCTGTTTATGGATGATTTTAGAAATATCAGTAAGTTTTAAAAACATATTTTTCTTTGTACAAAAACAGAAGCCAGTTTACATCCAAAGCTGTATTTATGCTGCCTTTTTTAAGTTATATTCTCTTCATGTGTCCCTGTATGGCCAAATGAAGGCAGTGTAAAGGGTGAGCCGTGCTAACGAGGTAAGGTTTTTTTTTGTGTGGAAGTGTATGCGTTGACACCCCTGCTGCCTCTGCTGATCAAATGGCGCAACAAGGGTAAGTCCCGATAATGTGGGGAGCTGTTTAGAGCCAGGGACTCTTTTTGAAATGATGATGATAATGGATTCAGTCCTCTCATTAATGGAGTCCGAGAGCTCATTAGGCGCCAACAAACAAGCTGGCGCAGGAAATGCCAAGTACCCCCATCTGCCTCTGTCTCCAATTTCATCCATGGATGTGACCGTGTTACTGTCATTTAGCTCAAACCCTCCCGTTCCTCTCCACAGGCACAAACACACAGTGGGGGGTGCACACATGCACACACTAACAAACACACACACACACACACACAGCTGTATTTTCCAGTCCTTAGCTTGATTTACAGTATCCAACCTCCCAGACGTAACTTCAAAGTCGCCCAGCCTCGGCGCACTCTGCCGGGACTCCCTGGGAGACACTGGGCTGTGGGGTCATGGGATCAAGAGGATTGAAATTGATCCTGTCTCTTTGGTCTTCCTCAGCTCTCTTTAGCCTCTTGTCATCACGCTTAGCTCCCTATAGAGGCCCTGCAATGATATACCTGCAAAAATCGGGGGAGGACAAACAAAAAAAATATCTGATTTTTGTCTTGTTTTCCTCTTACTTCTTAACCAAATCAGATTTATTTATTTTTTTGCTTCTGACTTTGTCTGCTATAAATTGACTGTTACAGAGCCCTGTGGAACATGCATGGAGCTTGCTGTCCCCACTACAGTGTTACATCAACGTCACTTGCCGTCGTGCAGCGTCATTTCTTTTAAGAAAAAGGAGAAAGAAAGAGATTTGTTACTGGGAAGTGAAAATTTAACTCCAGACACATTAGTTCACGTGGGCACATTTATTCACTGGTCTCCTGCATACTCTCTGCATGACGCCTCTGACTGAATCTTATTGTTAACTTCATAATTTTATCTTTTTCAACCGTCCCATCTTTCCTCATCTCATTCAAGTACAACAGCTATTGCACTTCCATGAGCAGGAATCACACTGATACATGATAAAACAAAACAAAAGGAAACTTATATTTTGGGAGTAGGAACTGTTTAACTCAACAGGCTACTAAACAGAAATATAACATTTTAGAAAAGATGGAATAAAATACTATAAAATAGTAAAGAATTGGCTTCATGTAATCAAAATATTTTGTTCATTAATTTTTTTCAAATTAAAACTACTTACTTTCATGTAATAGACTAACAGAAAGTAGTGTGTTATTGTGAAGTGACAAAAATTTATTTTTATGAAAACTTTATATGTTTTAATGATGCACATAAATACAATGATTTACATCTAAGTACAATTTAAAGTCGAGAAGTGAACTTCCTAAACTGCATCCAGATGTACTGTTAGGCTTCAGAGGTATTATAGAGAATACTAGTAAACAAACTGCATCAAGTAGACCAAGGAATCCTTCAGATAGGCCAAACATAAAGTAGGTTATAACTACTGTCTAGTTTGTCCCTAAACTGTGACCTGATCTCTTAAGATATCGTAAGATATTTTCCAACCAACTAATGCTTCACATCCAACCAATCACTTAATGGTAAAACATAGTGGTGGCCGGATGACGGAGTAAGTTGGTGAAAGCATCAATTAGTAATTTAAGGACAATGCTGCGATTCCTAATCCTAATTTTGAAAGACAGCATTTTCTTTTTTCTTTTTGTTTTACTATCGCACTGCTTGCATTAGTCTCTTTCAAAAAAAAATAAGTACATGTCTTAACTTCTGGGGTTGTAATGGGACAGATTTGTGTAAGAATTCAAGAGATATGCCTACATTTGTTGCCCACTGCGCCACAGCCCCTGTATTAATAAATATTACCCAAACAGGTCCGAATTTGTGGAATGTGAACTGTAAAAACTTGCATTAATGTCCTATCCTTGCATTAGATCCAAGAAAGAGGACCTCAGAATTGACGGATGTCTTTAATGTCTCCTTTAATCAAGCAGCTCTCTGAGCCAAACGGAGCCTTTTTATATACAGTGCATTACAAAAAAAGACATATTGAAGATGACTAGGCCTTATCTTTACTCCATTCCCTCTCCATCAAGGAAGGAAGTGATAGCTCCTTGTCAGTAAGGAGGAGAGATCAGAGTAGGAGCTCCCCGAGAGCGAAACTCACAAGGGTCCACTCCAGCCTCATAAGGGCTCTGTTATCCACCATAATGATACACGGCAGAGTTATCAATCACTGCTTGCCGTTCTTTAACCAAAATGCATGCCAAACTTTACCTCTCTCGCATTTTTGACACATTTTTCATGGACTATTCATTCATTAAAAATGAAGTAAAATTGCTTAGCTGTGATAAGGGCAATGCACTTCCTTCTTGCCCTTTTTTGCATTATAATTATGGGCTTGAGGGATATAAATTAAATGTGTCCAATTACAGAATGCTTCAAAACTAGAATATAAAGTTGCGCCTTTTTTTTTTTTTTTTTTTGTGATGTATTTACTCGCAGCCAAGGCAACAGAGACGAAGAGGCAGTAGGAAGTTTCAAAAACAGCTTCTGTTCAACATGAAAGGGGCATTTGATCATGTTTTTTTATTTTTGTCTTAAAGAGAAAAGCTTGCCAATGAGGAGTCATTCCCCATTAAAGTCAAGCAAAATTATCAGGCCTGCATTAAGGAGCTTAAGAAAAAAGAAGAGATATGTATCATGCATGTGGATATGCATAAACATGATGGAGGAGCTTAAGTAGAAAATGAGATCTGATGCTGTAGTGAAGAAGAGAAAACCGGCGTGCTCAGAATGCATTTAAATTTAAATATTCATGTCATTATAATTCTAAGGAATGTGGAGCGACTATATGATATTTTATTGAGGAGGTTTTAAAAAATGAATGCTGTCCCTACTCCTTAATAAAGATCCCCGGCTTTCACTTGCGATAGTCAGTCTCAGTCTACAGTGAGTCTCCAGTTATGAGATGGGACAGAAGGTGTGTGGTCAAGGGATAAAAAGAAGGGTTGCTTGCGATCTGTTTGTGTTTGGTGCCCGGAAAGGTACACATGCTGCATCATTTTGTTCAAGCAAATCAAAACAAAGTCATGAAAACAATCTTAATTTGTAAAATTCTACAAAGATTACAATCTGTAAAAAGAGAGGCTTGCAATGCTTTTTACCTCGATAGAACCCAGTTTAGCTGAGGTTGCAGCTGCAAGTCTTTCAGGATGCGTCTCTGGAAGAATTACAGTTCTTGGGAAAGGAATCTTTGCCAATTATTCTTTTTAAAATAGCTAAGAAAGACTGATGAAAGAGCAAATATCTTTATTTTATTTTATTTTGATACAGATTTTCAACAAGACTTAACATATAGAAATACCTTGATCCAAAGCATTCCAATTTTTTCTCAGATTGTGTGTTTATGGTACTTCTCTTGTCTCTTCAGATGTTTTTTTTTTTTTTTTTGTGCCAGTGTTGTCCCGTGTTTATAAAAATCCATATTTCCCCACAGCATGATGATGCCACCTCTGTGTTCCTCCATTGTCTGCTTAATGTGTAGCATTAGTTTTCTGACTGACAAAGCCTTGTAGTTCAAGACAAAAAGTTACCCGGATTGTTTTACATGTGTGCTGTATTCCCTACTTGGATTTCTCCAAAAATTAGGAGGGATGTCCAATGTATTTTTCTTTTTTTTTTACACTTTGCAAATCAGTTATCTAAACCACAACTGTACAAATAACCTGTTATTAAAAGGATAGTTTAGTACAGCAATTTTGGAACCCATAGATATTTGTTGTATGTTGTGATTCAAAGTTATTGGAAGTGTTTTTCATGAATTTCTCTTTAGGGCTTGCGCTTCACATTATCAAGTCTTTTTTTCCCCTGTTTCTTTTACTTCTGTCTTCTGTTAGCAAATTCGGATCCCAAAACGGAAGGTTTACCGTAATCAGCCGTCGTCCAACATTGCTAATTTAATGCCCGAGAATTAAAACTATAATGAGGCCACTTCCAGTTTTCATCTGCTCAAAACATCTTGTGCAAGGAAATCCTTGAAATGTTGCAAGTATCCATTTCAAACAAATCTGACCCACAGGAGGATCCCATCCAATCATGAGCTCCCTCTAGCCAAATTAAAAATGGTGAGATAGATTGAAAGGAAGGGGGAGGGAGTGGTTCAGTGGTGATATTGTTTGACAGGCTGCGGAGGCATACCATGGGCACAAAGACTCTGGGCTGTGTTGTGGAAGATTGGTTGCTGGTGATGGTTGCGCTGGTGCTGTACCAGGTGGGGATAAATGTCCTGCGCTCCTCTTCATGCTAATTACCTTTTGTTTGCCCTTGATAAACCCGAGGCCTGGTGTGCTGCTTGTAATGAAAACCCTGAATCACGAGAAGAGAAGGTTGAAAAAAAAAAAAAAACAATGCCATTGTCATTACAACATCATCAAGGCGTGTTCAATAATGAATGAAATGCACATTGAGGGGAGGCAGAAGTTTATGAAAATGACTTGTGTGAACAGATTAAATTACAACTATTATTACTTCACTTTTTGATGTAGTGTGTCTGAGTAATTACAAAATGTTTAAAAAAGAGCAAAAGGGATGGAAGCAATGAGGGCAAGCGGGGAGTTATAAAACTGAATTTATGTTAAGTCTGTGGAACTTAATGTATTGCTCCAAATAACATTTTTTTTTCTTTTTAATTTCCTTCGCTTTTCTAAAGTAGCACCCTTAAAATTTGAATAAAGCCAAGACAATCTCCTGAAAGAGCATGGGGAGTAAGTATCAAACACATCAATGTTGTTTCCTGTGAACATTTCTAGAGATTTATCGTCTTTATCTGGAAAAAAAAATAAAAATAAAAAAACATTTTATAGAATGTCCCGGTTAAGGACTTGACTAAACCAACAAACATTTATGAAATAAAGATTAAAGAGCACAAAACTGGTGAAAAAATATTTAAGATTTGAAAATATTCCATGGAAGAAGGGTTTAAAATCCCACATTAATAGTGCATGTGGCTAATTCCTCCAAACAAAAGAAATCCTAAAAGCTTTTCTACCGATTTTGCGTAACTATCAGTGAGAATGTTCAAACCTATTCCTAGTATAGTTTCACATTATTTTGTGTAAACTGTATATTGCATTGTGACTATTTTTTAGGTTATTGTAGACATGTCATATGAACTGTATGTGAATATCCTTATTATCATTTTTCCTAATTAACATTTCTCTGACATATTTAATCTATTTAATGCATTTTTCCCCAAGACTTTTCTTTGTATGGAGTTATATGCATCTGTGTGTTCTTGTGTGTGTGTGTATTTAAAAAAAATAATAATTCTGTGATAGTAAAGCTATTAGATGCAAATCTCATGCTTCCACTTTTCTTTGTCCCTGACAAAGCTTTACGATTGCTATAAATCTCTCAGCCCAAAAGTGTTGAAACCTGCTGCTCCATTAGTTTACAACTCCACCCAGGCTCTGTTTTTCCTGCCTTTTGGAAAATTTACCAAGACATGGCATTGGTTATGGATTACACCCATATAAATCACTGCCTCCTTCATCTTAGCCCTGATAGCGGCTTGTCATGGTGAATAAGCCAAACAAGATTGCCCGACCCCCCCCCCCCCCCTCAAGAGGCTGCATCAGCGTCAACATGGTGTTTTCCGATA
>JAVLVB010000040.1:359521-370650 GCA_032876305.1 Orestias chungarensis
AAACTGGCACTGAGGTTTAGTGTTACCGTAACAAGGGCAACACTCAGGCGCCGAATAGTGGATCCACACTCCTCTTATACTGCTCTGCTCATCAGTGCCAACCCGAAACACCTGGGAACCACGGGACTCCTTCCTGGAGCCCCGTCACAGCAACCCCCGTGGCCACCTAGGGAACAGCACAAAATGACTCAACCTGACAATTTATCCATTATCTAGAGTGGAAGTCTCTCAAAGTGAAGATTCTCCTGAGCTTTGTATATGAATTAGCTCTTTCTTTCACTTTAAATCCAGACTACATCAAAACCAAAGGACAAAGGGGTTCAAACTCGCTGACCCAGTTTAAATTTGTGTTTTCAAGATCCAGGAAGTAGTGTTTGAAATATCCTTGGATGTGCTCCATGTCAGACTGGATCAATGGAGACATGTATCCCATGACATTACAACCCCTCCTGGTAAAGAATGGGGAACATTTTTGCATGAGAGTATAATCTGTTTGGGAAAACTCTGTGAAACTATCTGCCAGGTGATGTTTTTTAGACTGTAGGACATACCTCACTGTGCAGCTCACAGGTCATATCCACCTCCGTACGAAGCAGTAACCTCTCAAAATGGGCACCTGTCCCATTACAAAACTGGTTGATTGTATTTAATCGGGTGGGATTTCATAGAATTCCCGACTTCTATTACATCCTGTATAAAAAAAACAGAACGTCTTGTGAGATCTTTTCTTTATTCAATTGGCTATCCATTGTCTTTGCTAAGAGGGCCGCACTGTGGAGCATGAGGTTTTACGCAAGCTTTAGCTCAACATAAACCTGGAGTTGTATGAATTATCAAGATGATTTGTAAGGTTCCACTTTGGAATTGTCACTATGTTTTACCCAGGTTCTTTGAATATGGCAAGTGTGACCTAAAGTGCTTTAGATGTTCTTGAATATTCTAACCAGGAGCATCGTCAAAAGCACCTTGCAAAATCAATGTGTGGGTGTGAAACGAGGTTGAGGAGCCGAATTCTGGGGAAGACATGGTCTATAACCCCTGCTCTATGTGCTTAAAGGAGCCTGTAGTGATGGTTTAAACAAAAGGTTGTATACTTTCTGGAAACATCTGACTGGAAAGAGACCTAAAATTTGTTGTAGGGATTATGTATCTATGGTGACCAAAACATCTGTGGTAGCACAAATTCTCAAAGACTGAATTATAGAGTTTTGATGTTAAAAGGAACTCTGCAACCCAATCTCAGATTGGTGGCGAAACAATGGGTAGTTTTTGTCACCAAATTAAACATTGTTAGTTAAAATATATTTGTCTGTCATAGGGCTATCATATCATATTGTCTATCAGTATGTCAAAAAAAATACGTTAAAAATTAAAGTCAGTTCAGGTTGGCTGATTTACTGCTACCTATTGGTATAATAGGTTTTGAAAACCCGACAGGGAATACATGGTGTTAACATGCAGAAACAAGTGCTATGAAAGCCTGCCAAGTTTCCCTCTCCACCACTACTACCCCCCCACAACCCTTTTCTTCCTCCTTTTCCTCCCATCCTTTATGCCATCAGTGTTTAACCCTGTTCAATTTGCCCATCTGGATGAAACAATACTTGTGATCAGCGCATGTAATGGCACCTTATTAACCCCAATTACCACAATTAAAACCCTGCTGCCACTGGGCCCCTTTCAAGTCTTAATTAATCAGATGGCAGCCAAGAGGCCGCTTGGTGCCACCCCATACGCGAGACGCGCTCGCTCGAACGCACCTTCTCTCCAGCCCTGACCGACCATGTGGCCTCACTAAAAAGCACATCTGGTGGAACAAAACGTCACCATGCTGGTAGACAAATGCCTCGACTTTGCAAATGAAAAGACAAGCCTCTCTCTTTTACTCTCTCTCTTCCTTTCCATCTCTGTGATGTGGGTATAATGAACATTACAAGCCCCCTTGGCACAGTGCCTTATTGGGAGGGTTTGGAAAGCTGCCCAGTTTGTTCCTCGCTAATTGCTTAATTGATGCATTGTTTTTACTGATGATACGGCTTTGCCCCCTCCTCTCTCCTCCCTTCCCTCCTTGGCATCTCACATGGATACTGATACAAAAGGAATTACACCCTATTAGCAAGTCATGGTCGCTTTCAGCAGACTGTATTAGAGACTTAGAACCATTGTGATGGCTTTCCTAATTGAGTGCAACCATTTGATGTAACATAACGTCATGTAAATAAAACCGCTTCCCCCTCCTGCCTGCATTTCACAAGCAGCTGTGAGAGAAAAATTAATATTGGGCTGCTATAGCACTAACAAGAGACTCTTTTATAGCCAGCGTAGGAATAGCTTAAAGATTACTCGCAAAGAGGCTTTTTATTTGTTGATTGGTGCATTAACTCTCATTGCTTTTCCCAATGGCAATAAAGTTGTTTTGCAGATGGTTCTAAATACGCGGCTGCGCAAGGGCTTTACCTTGCAAGTAAAAAATACAGTGGCTTCACCTTATCAATGATTTCTAGCACGCTCTAATTCTTAAAATGAACATAAAACAGAAGTCTAGTGCTTTTTCAAAAGTTTTCACACCTCTTGTACATTTTCAATATTTTCCACTTCACAACCACAATTTGCATTATGTTTCACACACATGGGCTGGAAGGAAAATACATGATTTTTTTTTTTTTCTGATCTTGTGTGAAGATGATTGCTCATCATAACGTGTTGTTATACATTGTGTATAACTCCATGCAGAAAAATCTCCAGTCAGTCATCCACTTTCTCTGGCATATCATGAAATATAAAAAACTCGCAACAGTTTGGCCAAGAAACTTTTTAAAACCTGAACATACCCTCATACTTGTGACCATGCATGTCTACCAAGTTCAACTTCTGTAAATAAAGCAGCTTCTTTCAATGAAAGTGACTGCTTGTGGTTGTGCTTCTTAGGGGAGTAATGCATTTTTCTACTGTTTCTCTCTCCCCACAATCCCAAGCTTACACATACACACATGGACATGTCAACACACGCACACACACACATAAGCTTCTGCATATTCCTACTGATGTGTAGGATAAAGAGGATGTTTTCCCTTCCATCTGTGTATTTGTCCCTTACAACCTCAGAGAGTAATCCATCTATGAGGGCCTGCTGCCAAGAGGGGCCAGGAATCAACCAGATGAAGGAGAGGATGGTCCACTGAGAGATACTGAGGACACACATCCACACAGATATGCTGAGAAATGCATGGTCACAAACAGGAATGGGTTTACTCACCGTACACAGAAACTCACAAATATGGATACAAATATATATGTACACACACATAGGCACACAGACACGCACAAACTTCAAGGGCTCGGAGAGAGTAACCTAGAGAGAGTAGGATGTTATTTATTCATCAGTCTTTGTTGTAGTCAGGAGGCAACAAGCCCCAAGAGCTGTAAACACACGGAAACACGGGCCTCGGTGAGACTCAACCCTGGGAATAACAAGCGGTCCCTGTATACAAGCATACACACATGCTGGCTTGGGCTGCCGACACAAGCACATACACAAATATGAGTTTGTCAGGGCCTGTTGCAGCGTAGAGTAGACAATATCCGCAGGTTTGAGGAAACATTGAAACAAAAGAAGAGCAAAATACAGGACAGGCTCACAATAATCTAAAATATTACAAAACAAGAGAATACTTGATATTTGGGCATGATGAATTGATTATTTTATTTCTGTCCTATCATTTTACTGTAACTGAATAAAACTGAAATACCCAGGAAGCTGTGGGATTGAGTCTGAAAAAGATAGCAATAACCAATCTCAATGGATAAAAAGAAGCTGTTTTGATGTTTGGGCATTTATGCTTAAAAATGCTAACCCCCGCAAACACACTTTGTTATTATCAATTGGTGCTGTACAGAGTTAGGGAGCCTGAGCCCTAAACATATTTAGGTGAAAAGAAAAGAAAGAAAATAAATTTGTTTTGTTAGGGTAATATTTAAAATACCCAAAACATAAATCCATCTTTATCCGGCTTAGGGTTGTTGGGTTGGTACTTGGTTGGTTTCAATGGTGAACAAACAGACAAGGTTGCCAATCTACAACAGAGAAACCTCCACCATCCAAAAGGAACAATATGGTTCAGTCTACTCAAATTGAAAAAAGCTTGAGAAGTCCATTGATGGCCAAGCTCTTGCTTCAATTCTAGCCACGTCCTGGCTATGTATAGATTTTTCACAGATAACCAAAGCCTGGCTATAAACATGAATGTTGGCTCATTGATCTTGGTCATTCAGATGTCCAACAAGTTATTTAATTGATCATTATAAGAACCTTTTGGGAATATTTTCACCAACGTTGGTATGGTGAGTGAAAACATGACTGTTATCTTGAATTTTTCTGCCCACTGGCAACCTTTAATTGTATGTGTTTCTGGAACAGAACTAGAGTTTTTGGTGATACCTACTGTCGACCAGGTTGAGCTTGAGTTGAAGAGCTTTAGGACCAATCACAAACAGCATTTGTCAATGATGTCCTGTTTGATACCTTAAGGCAGGGGTGCCCAACCTTTTTTGTCCCAAGAGCTACTTTTCTTGTAGCCAACCTCCTGAGATCTACCAGTCCAGTGTCAACATCGCAAACCCCCACAGATCATTTCCAGCCTGCAGTAACTACCCTCACAGCACGTTTTGTTGTTGTCATACAACCATTAGACATCACAACACAAACCCGCCCTCTCTCAAACACACACACCAATCTGCATTATGAGCAACAGCCTTAAATGACCTTAATATGAACCAAGCAAAAAAATAAACCAGATAAAAAAACAGGTAGATCTCTGTTTGAAAAAAGGAAATCACTTCCTACCTTAGTGGGAGACCTGGCACTGGGAGGAGGAGGCTAGCTTTTCGTACCAAACCGATTACTGATTACTTCACTGAGTTTTCACTTTATCAAGGCATCTTTAGGCAGGAGGGGAATTCATAATTATAAAATTTGGAGGGAAACGAGATTGCTAACACATAATTGAAAACATATAGGCATGAGAGTATGTCTGCAGTGTTTAATAGCGTACAAAAACCTTAACAGAAGTAAAAATACCTATTATAAAAAGGAAAATATGTTGCTGTATATGTTTTGATTGAAGACCTGGGATGCATGCTTTACTTTTGTAAAAGACATAATTATTATAATTTTTGCTTTCATGCAAACTTAGTTGATTATGCTTGTAGTCTGAGAATTTTTATTTATAATTCACTCATTAAAATATTAATTTAATTGAAACAGTTTCTCGTTGAAATCAGATTACATGACAAAATAAATAAATTGTGCAAAAACAAACTTTACGCTAGTTATCTGTCATAAATCAAAAAAAAAATTCCTAATAGTTTGAATTGAGGATCAACTGCACTTGTGCTACCCAAAGATGCATCTGTGGAACACAGGGTTCAAATTCTGCCAGTCAGGTCTACAAGGCTTTGCTTCAAGCAGCTGTTCTCTACCACCTTGATTATGTTTGTGCACACTTGGATATTTCTGCTTGTTTTCATTCCCCTACATGTGTAACAGCTTTCCGACTCACCTCGTGATTTTGCCACTCCAAGCACCTTCTCTCTCAATGCTCTGTGACGGAACACCTGCTGTACAGTAACCGTTTAATGAGTAGCCCACATGGGGGAGGTGGGGTGGGGGTGTAGGATGAGGAGGAATGCTATTATGGATCTTTATTTTCTCTTCCACCTCTGCTGAGTTAAAAGCCGTCAAGTATCTCCCTTCTGCAAATGCACGACGGTGTTTGGCTTTGATTAGGTCCGTGATCAGATACATAACATGAGTGATGCATTAGGAAGAGGAGGCACACATCCAAACATGCTCTCATATTCATGAGATTGTCATCATAGTTTACAAGAACACCCTATTTACGATTCTTCAAAGAAAAAAACAAAAAACAAATGGATGTCTTTCAATGCATTCCAAGACGGGAGTACCCGCTTCTTCCATTATTCCCTCTCATCTCGGCCGGTCTGCACTTGTTTTCTCTCCTTGTTATTACTTGGCCTGCGTCGGGAGTGTGCATGCACTTGAGCACACGTGTTTCTAGTGTGCTTTATTTTAGGCAGAGGTGATTTGTAACTCGGACCGCAGCTACAATGCACACTTCAGAAGACTCGTGAAGTCGTCTAGGGCCCATGATGTCAGTAGGGTGAATTTCTGCTCTATGCAGCATTAACCTACCATTTCGCTCATTCTCCTCATGCATTATGTTCTTTGAATTTGTGTACGTAATTATACCTTTGGGTTTACTCAAGCTGACTCCCCAATTTACTTGGCACATGGTCACCACGGTACAGGCTTTTAAAATTATTTTGGAAAATCTTGCAAAAACACATAAGACACCTCAAACGTTTTCTCATTTTGCTTTATTATAACACTTCAATTTATTTTTAAGGATTTCATGTGAAATTCATTTTTTTTCATTTTTCTTTTGTTGTTTACATCAGATAATACAAAATGTCTTTTGTGCACTCATTTTAAGCTTCTTCGGTCACTGTTCAGCAAAATAGAAGATTTGAAAACCAACATAGTTCAAACAAGAAAGGTATTAGATAAAGAAGAGTCAAAAACAACTGTAACAATTCTTAAGAAGCAGCAAAAATCTACAGCGCAAGATAAAGGAAGTCTCACTAAGGCAACTGTTAGCCATCCACTCCGCACATCTGTCATGTCCACTGCATAAAAGAGAAAAAATAGTAATTTGCTTATATACAAAGAGAGCCATATGTTGAGAAAAAGTCAAACCATGCTCATTATGAAACCGTTTCATAATACTAATAATGATTCCATAATAATAATTCAGACAAATAAGTATTTTTTGTGCTTCTGTTAGAAAATCTCTGGATAAAATACATTTAAGTTTATTACATTTAAAAGATGTGAAAAGATTTAAGAATAAAAAGGGATTTTGCAAGGGCTGTCTCATTCCTTTGTCTAACATTTAATTTCATTTCTTTAAATAACTCTTAAGTAGCTCAACAAGAAATTTTCCAGACCAGAGAACAGCATAAGTACAGTTTTAATAGATTTCATCTTTTTTTTTTAAAGCAGTGCAAGAATTTTATTTGACACTGAAAAGGCTTCATACTGACACATTTATTTAATATAGTCCTTATACGCTGACAGCTGATCAAATGGGCCGATTTTATTTGTACATACGGCTCTAAAAGCTTACGCCAAGAAGAGTTCTGCCTTAAAGGAATGCCTATAAGAGGATGGGGGGTGGGCGTGTACAAACAGTCACCATCAATTAGCAAGCCAGATACTGCCAATTTATTTTGAGATGAGGATTTAACTGCTCATTAGAGAGGGAGGTTTTATGAACGGTAAAATATTGATGATGTTTGTGTGAATGCTGTTTGCTTATGCCTTTTTAAAACTCTTTATAAATTCTAATTCCGGGTCTTTTGGGCTACCCGCTGTTTGGGTTTATTCGCATTTAATGTGCAAGGGCGGGGAAGCGATGAGCAAATAAGCAAAAGCCTGCAGAGATTGGTAAGTCACGCTCTGAAGTGCAAATGAGCTGCTTCTTCTTTTGGTTCTGCATGTCGAACCAAACAGGGATATTTATATATTAGCATACATGTCAGAGCTGTAAGTAAGAGAAACAAATAAGCTAATAAAATGAGGCCCCTTAATGAATTTAGTTCTCGGATCTGCAATTTTGTGTGTGTGCCATTAGTGCCGTGTGATATTACAGGGCACCGTTCCTCACTAATGACTTGAGAACTCAAACAACAAAGCCTTGAGATGAGAAAAAGTTTGACAAGCCTACACCATGAGACAATTATATGAATAAGAAAATATTACTCCCAGCTGCCCATCTGACTAACACACTGTGCAGCTTTTGAATTAACTGACTCTCGGTGTTTATATTTGGGCCGAACTTGGCTGGAACCCTTTCACCTTCTAAAAGCCGCTGGCACAGCTTGACCGTCTTTTTCCCCTCTGCTGGAACAGCTTGAGTTGAGGTCTGATTAAAAAGCGTAGACGTCGGCTTCGCCTTCCTGGGAGGTAAGAGCTAGCTAGGAGCCCAGGCCTTGGGGCCTCAGGGAAATAAGGATTCGGATTGGAGCTGATTTGAGTAGATGAAGATGGAGCAGTAATTACAGACATTCCCAGATCTCAGCAGTAGATATAAAGAAGCCAGACCCTGCGACTTACGGAAAGGGTGATAAAGATGGAGCCCTGTGTATTGGGTGGGCAAGGCGTGCTGGAATATGGAGGAAGTGGGGAGTTACTCTGTCACTGATCCATAAAATCACATGAAATTGGACCCAGGGTAAGTCACTAACGGCGTGACATCTCCTGTCATGGTACCAAAATAAATATATGCCATTTAAAACAGAACAAAGCGACTGTTCTGTATGTGTTACCAATGTAATTATGATTTCTGTGCAAACCTTTTTTTTTCACCCCTTGCTGTTCTTAAAAAATCATGTTAGTTAAGCCTTCTGGGAGACTTCATCGATTTCTCTTGTGTCTCTTATTTATTTGGGCTGCATAACAAAATCTGTACACTCCTACCTTTCTGGAACTTGGAATATTATAAATGAAAATGGTTTCTTCTTTCTTAAAGGTGCATCATGATGTGGATCTCTATTCCACCAAACCTCCAGACCTCCGTGCCTCCTCCGGCATGACATTTCAGACAGGCCCTGAGGGCGACTGGAGGGGAGACATTGAACAAGGTAATTGCAGCGAGATTTCTCCACACTAAATTAAGCTCTGCTCAGAAATTCATCGGCAGTTCCTCTGTTTTTCCCACGCTCATATGCAACTGGGGGAACATTATTTTTTACATTTTACAGACTACTCTTAGTTGGTCTCCTTACTCAAATAGTTCAATTTCTTAAGATTAGGGATGTTGTTAGGCCATCTGGAGTCAAAACACATTTAGACGGTTTAGAAAACGTTTTACATTTCATCAGAAAAAAAAAACTACACAATTTATACTTATGGTTACCTTGGTGAACATGTGTAAATAACCAAAAATGGACATGAACCCACCCTTTGCTGTAGTATTATGTTTCTTCACTGGGGGCAAACAAAAAGTCATATATTGCGTCAAAAGATAACTTTTTCCACAAATATTTCCAATTCCTATTCCACATTTAGAATAGAACTATTGGAATGCATGAAACTACAGAACTGCTGAAATAATTGCCAAAAACCTTACAAACCCTTTTAAGACCTACTAACCAAAGGTGACGATATTTTTTAAAGGTTCTGTATGAAAGTTTTGACTCATAGGTCCCAAGAAGTTCTCTTGACAGTATTTCAATTTCTTTTATTTATTTTTTTTGCTTTTTATATCTGCCTGCCCACTTTCTGTTTAATGGTTGTGATAATTGTATTCTACAGAATCCAACCCCATGCACACATTCTTGGGGACTAAATGGTTGGCCTTTATAGTGTGTTAGAGAAACTGTCAAGATCCAAATGTGTGCAGTATGAATATTTAAAAAGAATTTTTAGGCATGCCAAACCATTTGGACCCATGAACATGACCCACTCTTACCTTATTCATTCACTACTAGGGATGGAAGAGATGAATGGATACGCTTCAAACCTTTTTCTATCGGTCCGCCTGCTTCTGTATGGCACATTAAATTATCTTGGGTTCATTTAGCATGGCCGGCCTAATGTTCAAGTGTCTCGTTTTCCTAGTTTGGGTAACTGAATTATGTCAGAGGGTTCTGAATAAACATCAATCCCGCTCCCTCTCTTCTTGATGAGATGATCGGCCAAGTCGTAAAGTGGAGGAAAGCTGGTGGGAGTAACGTCTGCTCGGGTCCAGGAATGGCCAGTCAGTGCGTCGTGATTTACACTGCGTCTGGCATTTTGGCCCACCGCTGGGGGAAGAGTATCAGTCAGATTTATTTGACTTTTCTTTCCAGTCTTCCTCCTCTCTTCAGCTATTTTCTCGGCTTTCTGACAGGCCCTCAAGTCATTCTAGTGTGTCTATTCATGTACAAGTCTCATGTTTCCTCTACCTTTTCATTCTTTTTTGTCTTCTGTGGAAGTGCTGCCAATTTAGCTGTAAAGTCCAAGACAAAGAATGAAAAAGGGGGACAGCAAAGGTTTTTACTTTAAGTTAAATTCATACATTTGTTATTTGCTTGTTTATCTTACTAGTAAATAAGAAAACTTTGTTGCGGGAATTCTATGAAACATTCATTCTATTAAGATCCAGTTTCTCTTAATCTTTATTCTTCACTTTTTACTACTATTCTATTTTATGAAGTATGTTTCACAAACAAAAAAGCACTGAAAAACATAGACCACATGTAAGTTTAACATACATTACAACTCTCAATCATACATTCACCCTGCAAGCACTCCGTGGCCTAGGTGCCGTCATCCCTTACTGCGCCAATTTGCGAATCTGCTTATGATAATGGGCCGATCATAACGGGGCAGGGCTCCGTCGAAATGAGATCGCTTATGACAGTGCTGACCTTTTAGCAGAGGCAAGAGTGGTAAAGCTGCCACACCATAACAAGGTCTGTTGAGTAAGCAACTTACAAGCCAAGGTAACTGTTACTTGATGAGAGAGAGGGAAAGAGAGAGATTCTCAAGTCAATTAACCTTGTGTGCGCACAGTGGACTTTTTGCTGATATGGACGGTTTTACTGTCGGAATGTACAGGACACTGACGGCGGGAGGAGGGGTGGGTTGATGTAGGCGATCTTTTTGCATCAGACAGAGAAACATCAATCTTAGGGCTATGACTCTGAGTCCTTCGTTTAAAATCTGCTCTTTTATCTATTCACGTAGGTGAGATGCAAATAGTGTTCGTTCAGCACAGCATATGCTAATGTTAAGGTGTGTCGGGCAGAAACGACACATTTCAGCAGCTTCTGCATACTATAGTAAAACATTGTCACGAAAAGGTTCTAAATGACTCGAGCAGAGGTGGAGTTGAGTGCTAAAATATTTATTGAAGGAGTGATAGTGAACAGAACACGAATGGAACCACACAGGGAACAACAGACAACGGAACAATGCGAGACGTAAAACAAAGGGCGCGGAGGCGGAACTAAAAATGTCAACAAGCGGGGAAACATTAACGTCGGAACCAAATGTAACACACACA
>JAVLVB010000040.1:370750-384749 GCA_032876305.1 Orestias chungarensis
GCAAGGCTAGGAGCAACGAGGAACTACAGAGGCAAGGCTAGGAGCAACGAGGAACAGCAGGGGAAATCAACAGACGATCCAGCGGTGAGTGTGTGAATGAATGTGGCTTTAGTAGTGAGAACCGGGGTGTGATTGGTTGAGAAGAGGAGTGAATTATTGCAGACAGCTGTGAATGAAGGCGGAGTGACGAGACACAGGGGGGAAACGGAACCAAACAGAACACACAACATGACAAACATAGGTACAAGTGAAGCTTTTATTTGACAGTGACTGTCCAACTGAGCCCGTTTTCTTAAAAAAGGTGCTGGACAGGAAAACTCAATTCACAAATCCAACATTCCACTGCAAAAAAAGGACTAAATTAAATGTTCCCCATCATACTGAAGGTAAGCAAAATGGCCCCTTTTCGCTTAAACTGTTAAGCAAAAAGGGGCAGGTTTGGCTTTTAGCTCAGAAATCGCTTAAAACCGTTTTTGGAATTTGACCTGGTTAAGTAAAAGTTACTAAAATTAAACAAGTCAAAGGTTTGAAATATCAAGAAAACACATTTTTAAGGCAAAGCTCATCACTCATCACACCCCGGTCACAATCTCTTCCAATTGTTCCCTGCTGGGAGGCGTTTCAGGGAAATAAGGAGCAAAACCAACATACTGAAAAACAGCTTCTTTCCGAGAGGTGTTGTTTGCCTGAACGCCTCACATACACTGCCACAGCTGTTTATCAAACATTCTGTGCAATTTGACAACTGCAATATCTACTGTCTACACATTCTTCTATATATATATATATATATATATATATATATATATATATATTTATTTATTTATTTTTTATCTCTAACTGTACAGTCTGTTTTATATAGCTTTAGGTTTTTAAAATATTTTTTTTTTATATTTATTTTTTGTTTGTTAAAGCTGCTAAAAACCGTTAGTTATTTCCTTGGAAATAACAACAAATAAAAAATTCTGATTCTGATTCTAAAGTATCCTTCCTCTTTGATCAAACCTAAAGATCTGAACAGTCTATAATTATTAGTACGAGCAATTTAAGTTATTATTTTTTGTAAGTAGCTAAGTAATAATTTTTTCCTCCTATTTTTTTATAATACATTGTCATAGTGTACAATTTATTCTTATGCAAAATGAAAAATGGTTAAAACAAGATGCAGGATGCCCTACTATAAAAAAAATACAACGTTTTACAATGCTTTTATAGTTGACAAGAGGTAAGTTGTAATTTTTGTTCCACCTCATGTACCACATGTGTTGAAATGACAATAAAGTCTCCTTGAATCCTTGAATCCTTGAAGTTGGACAATCTTGGGGAATTTAAATAGTGAAATTATTCCGTAAAACATTCTCTGAAATGTTTAGCAACTTTTGTGTTAGGTGTGGACATCTTCTGCAGTAGGAAATATATTGACATTGAGCGTTTGTATCCATGACAACTGGAAAACATAACAAATATTGCAATGTTAAATAGTCCTTCATAATATTAATAATGGATTTATTGATATTTAATTTATATGTTGTTTAGTAGTTAGTTCGATTTCCATACATCTGCATTCTGCTTAGCTTGAGTCATCACTGGTGCAGATATACAATAAACATTGTTCAGCTTTTAAGAATGACAGTGTCTTAAAATATGAGTGACACCTTTTGCTCATTTAAGAGCTAAACCATGTTTCACAAAGCTCCAAAGAAATGGAACATTTCTGGTAAATGTTGTACACTTGGAAATTAAGCCAGGGAACTTACTAGTAAATTAAATGTTTAACATAAAACCAATAGAAATTAAGCCCAGAACGAGCTTTAGTTTAAACGGAGGCCATTGTGAAAGTGTTCCAAACAAAAATTTACTGTCGTTTTTATGTAATTTTTTTTTTTTATAGTTTGCCCCACTCCATAAATACTGGAGTTTCCTTTGGCCTTGCTGACAGGATCTGTAATGGAGTTTGCATCTCCAGTTCAAGTGACTGACCACGTGACTACCCATCTGACTGACTGTTTTATCTAACTGGTAGAGCATGAAGCAGCCAGATCACTTTTACCCTTATGCCTGACAACAAGCAAGGGCAGCTGAAATTCTCTGTGCCAGTTTGTGTATTTCTTCATATGTCACTGTCTCGCTGTTTGGCTGGATATGTGAACATGTAAGCCCATCTCACAGTCTAAGTGTGCGTCTGCCTGGGCTGTGACAACAACAGAAGTGGAAGGTGAACACAATCAATCTTCATTTGGTAATTTATGAAGGAGTTCAGTTGTCAGGTATCCAGCAGCGTCTCGTACAACTCTTTCTGTTGTGATGGGGGGTGGTGGGGCTACCCCAGGACATCAGTGCCTCCTGTCACCTCTTCTCCCTTCTCATCGGTCCCTCTCATACAGCCCCTGCTGCCGTCAGCAGCCCAGAGGCGTAGCGCAGAGAGAAAGGGAGACGAAGGACGAAGTGAGAGAGAGAAACCGGGGAGGATTAACCCTGTGGCCACCCATGGCAGGTGCTGAAGCAACCACGCGTCCAGCCTCATTAAGAAAAAGGATAGAGGGCAGTGTGACAACAAACACAAGTGGGAGGCTGAGAATGTACATACTCTCTCGGCTGAATACATATAGACTCACATCCATTAGAGGCATGTGCAGTGCCTTAGAGACTGGCACCTACATGGGGAAAAACTGACACTTTGGAGGTTGCCTAGACATTTTTCTCTCATTTCCTTTTCTGTCCCTCCTTATTTTCTACTCTATTTCTCGTATTACCCACTTACTATATTTGTTTCGACTCAATCACCCAGTCGGCTTTCTTTAAATCCTCCCTCGGGTTGTGACTTCAGCTCCAACTATCTTAAGCCTAGTTTGAACTGGCCCTCTATAGGCGAGGTAGACTCATATTTCATTTTTTGTGATGATACCCAAGAGAGCATTCCTAAAAAAAACATCCATTTCCACCAGTTTCAACATCAGTATAGTTTCATCATCTTTGTTTAACTTGAATGTGTTAATGAGGCTCTAAATGTTTCTCCCTCATGAATCAAATAATGATTGGGAAAAAGATTAAATTCACTCTGATCTTTAACTTCTAATTCTTCCTATTGGCTCATTATTCAACCCATTTTTTGCCATGCTTTATCAGACGATTAAAGATTAAAATTGTGCTCTGAAAAGACAGGGTTTTTTTCTGTCTTTAAACTGCAATGGTAAGTGAAAGTAGTGAGCAAGTCTTATGGTTTCCCTTTTTTCATTTAATTTCCGGATGGTCCATCCTTGTAATGACATTTTGGGGAGTAAATTATTGAAGCCACTTAGCAGCTCTTTGGACCAGTTTCTCCCAGTTGGTGTCTTTGATTTGGGAAAACGGGAGCTGATTTGTGAACGATAGCCTGAGGCTCGTAGGCCTAGGGCTAGCTGGGGGGCGGACACTGGCCTCTGAGCCCCTCCTGGCCCCAGGGAGGCATGGTCTGGCCATGGCCGCTAGGCCTTCCGGTTTGCAAAAAAGAGTTTCTGCCTCTTTGGCTCTATCATCCATGCATCTGGAAATATGGTTGTCTTGAAGGACTGACTCCACAGAGAATTTTCATATGAAACACTTTCTGAATGGCATGTCTCTCCTTAGCCCCAGCCTAGCATCTCCTCTGGTAGCCCTGTGCAATTTGTCGGTTGACCTGCCAGGAGGAGAATGCAAATCCTCACCGGAGGAGATGAATTAAGGCCGCAGTGTGTGTATGTGTGTGCCTGTGCTTGTGTGGGTGTATATGTGGGCCCAGCAGTCTTTTCCTTATCGGCCAAACTAGATAACTGTCATCAAGACCTTAGCATACCATTGAAGGTGTGTAATGTGTCACTGGGATAGAGGCACATGGCTTTGGCTTCACCCTCCGTCTTTGAGTGAAGACACGACCCTCCTTCACTGCTCATCAACTCACTGCCACTAATTTATAGATGGTCATAAAATTTATTCACCTTACTACCTTCTCTCTTCAATTCTGTGGGAAGCACAAGTGTGACAAAATACGACACAAGACATTAACCAAGTAAAAGTTTTCTGCCTTTCCCTTTGCATCTTCCTTGTCTCCACTTTCTCTATATCTACATATAATATGCACCCACTGGTCACTCTATTTTGTACATCATACTAATACGTAGTCGGTCCCCATTTTGACCTGGGAATTGCCTCTCTTAAGAGCAAAGTTTCAATGATAGCTTACACAAGTTTTTTTTTTTTTTTTGCTGTAGTCAGTCTTTGTAAAACATGTCTTACGTTGTGTATTTGCAATGCCTGGGAAAAGGTTGTATCAAGAGCTTATTTGAGCTGCAGTTGCATAAATGTCATCTTAAAGCAGTCAGACTATTTGTTCTTTGTGCATTGGCACGTTAAAGGTAATTGTAAGCATGTTTTTTTTTCAGTCTGCTTCTTTACTTTGTAACTTTGGTGTTGTAATTTATCTTGCCAACTTATTCAGATAAAGATACAAAATGATGCTGTCTCATATGTTTCCATTGTTTTGCACTGACCATTCCTGGCGTTGATGTGTTTCTATCTAAATGCATCAGGTTGTACTCAATGCATTTTACTTATTTGTGCAAAGAAACAATTCTGTAGGTGAGTTTGGACACATTTAGAGTTATAAAATGATGATAAAATTCTCGTTTGTTCAATACTGGTGAGATCAAACAGTTTTTGAACAGGCAAATTAAACATACATGGATTACTACTTGAAGAGTAAGTGTGACCAACTTGCTGCTCTCTCGGACACAGTTTGGAGAAGTTTTCAAGGACAACTCCATACAAAAGATGAAAGTGATCTTTGCGGCTCTCATCTCATCTTCACCACTCATATCCAAATACCACCTGGCTCATTCTCTGCTGTCAGCAATTTTTATCTAAAAAATTAATACTTTCTTTTTTTTCCTGGTCAGAAAGAAATACTTTATTCGTCCCAGTTTGCCTGAAGTCCTATGCATCATTGGAATAAAAAAAGATTTGAAGTTATGGATAAAAGGTACTTTTTTAATCAACATTTTCTTTTCCTTAAGCACTTTTTTCTTTTTAAAAACTATTTTTCATTATTTATAAATGTTCTGAAGGTGCTACTAAGCTGATTTCTTTTACAGGGGCCGATATGAGGCTGATAGAGCTTGGAGAATTGATTAGATAAGCTTGGAAATTACAATGTCAAGCACGCAGTACTCTGAAATGTGCTTTAAAATACTCCCATCACGAATATTAATACCCAGGGCTTATAAGCACATATTTGAATGCAAGGGGGAAATGGATATATGAAGTTTCACAGAGTGTCCAGTGTGCAAAACCATACATTAGTGATCAAATAGAAAATTACCACTTTTTCCTGAATGCCATTGGCCTAAAAGCGACTGAAGGGTAATCTTGATTTCATCATTAGCACTTAAAGATTCAAAGTTAATTTCTGTTTTACTGAATAATTCTCAAAGATGTTAATCAAACATATGACGGTGTATTTGAAATATTTAGCCAAATGATATTAATGAAGATCAAAGGGTGGGCTGTTTTTAGCAGATGTTATGTGGAAGGCCTGGGTAATAGCTGGGTCCACGGGAGCACATGAAACACTTTGTCTTCTGCTAAATATTTCATGCCTAGTACCTGTTGTATAGTCTTAATGAGCTGTGGGACGAAAATGGTGATTTATCATGCAAAGTTTTCAAAGGAAAATGCTAATTCAGACATACGCACACCCACATACACACACAAAAAGGCATATCACGCATTTCTTGTATATTCCTTATACCCTTTTTTTTTTTGTTCAAAGTTGCCTACCAAAGCCACACCACATTTCGAGGGTGAATATTTTAGCCCTGGAGAAAAGCAAACTAAAGCAAGAGAGGGAATGAGGGGTCAAAGAAACTTAGCCCGTCTTCATTTTTTCTATTTGGCTTTGGGAAAAACTATTTGAATGAGAGATGACAGGAATGGCACCAACATAAATGTCTGGGTAATGGTGTCAGCTCCGAATCCAAATATAACATTGATTCTGATCACTGTTGACCCGTTTCAGCAAGAAACTGCAAACGAAAAAAGACCTCTTTAAATGCTGTGTGATTTTGTTTATTTATGTATTTTCCTTCCAAGCAACTTAAAAGTAGCAGAAAATTAAAAAGATGAAATCATTGATAAGGTTTCCATCTTACTCTTTAAATTCCCCTAAACTATCTTTCAAGAAAAAGCGAACAGAAAATCTGACTGAGGCCTGGGTAATAGTGCGTTTCCACTTAACCCACCTGTTGCTGCACATGTCTGTTTGGTTGGCTGGAGCAAAAAGCTATCAAAAATGTATCCACGATCATCACAAAGACTCTGGGAAATATATCTGCTAGAAGAAAATGTTAAAACAGTCACAGGGTCTAATTCTAATCTCACTTAGTGTTGCTTTAAGACTTGTCAAGATCCACGTGGCGTCTCTTTTTGGCTAAAGCCTGACTAAAATCAGCTGCTGTTTACTGGTAAAGAAAACTGGATTGAAAAAAGTTATAATTTCTGTAGTACAAATTTATAAATGTCTCTTACATTTGCCATGTATTCAGTTTTTGTTTTTGTTTTTTTTTGTTTTTTAAGTCGAAATCAAAATATTTGGTTGAGCCTCAAATTAGTACATTTGATTTATTATACATTCATCTTTTTTTTTAGTATAATTTTGGTATAATCCTTTGTAAGAATCTATTGAAACTAATTTGGAGTGTGTTAACTAATTTTATGTCGGTATTGTATGATTGGGAGTTTACATATCTGGAGCATAGAAAACTGCATATTAAGATTTAATATGAAAATATATGAAGCTTATAAGTGATTATTTTGAAGTTTATGAAATTGAAATAAACTCAAATAAATTGTTTAGGTTGAAGATAACATGCCTAGGTTTGAAAATTATTTAAACATAACTTATAATACAATAAAAAATTTACGTTTTTTTGAGACTTCATCTGTATGTTAAAGGTTGTAAAACTTTAAGAAATCCCTTACAGTAGTAACTTGCAGTTTGTTTTTAATATAGACATATTATGGTAAACATTTTCGTTTAAAAACTTTATTACCATAATACATTGAAATTGTTAGATTTTTATTAAAGGTTTTCCCTGTTGCTCATGCCTAAATACAAGATTGGTTTACTTAGAGTAAACTACATTAATGACTGGTAACAGGAGAAAAGATTGGACAACAGGGAGAGAGTTGACACTCTGCAAGGCAATCTGAAAGACTTGCCAGATAGGTAGAACTACAAAATGAATAACGGTGCACCCCAAACTGCGCCATAAGGCACAATGGGTTGTGATTTGCAAGTTGATAAGACAAGAAGATTAATAATGCCGCATGATAATGGATGGCTGAAGCTCAGCTGGGGAGATGGTAATGATGGGATATTGCTGTAGGAGCAGTTCACTGAGCCACAGTGGGGTGAGGGAAAAGACATGGAGAAGGAGAGATCGTGAGAGAAGACAGACTGATAGAGAGTAGCTGTAGCTGCACAGGAGGGTGGTGGTGTGGTGCGGGGTGTGCACTCATCCCAATTGGCCCTCAAGCGTTGAGAGTTTGAAAAATGAGAATAGAGTTATCATTTTAATTAAATATACGGGTTTTTCTTTTCTTTTTTTTTTAAATGCACGCAGTATATATTTTCGCTGAAACAGGGACTTCAAAGAACATGTTTTTTTTTTATTTTTTATAAGGGTTCCCTCATCCTTTCTGAATGACAGTTTTTGTTAATTAGAATTATTTTTTTCCCCTCGTCCTCACGTACGGTTATTGCCATGGGTGATAAGTGGTGATGAGATGGTAAATTGTGACATCTTTTCAACAAAACACTTACAATTTGGACCAACCATTTCATCCGTAACTTTGCCAAGTCTCTACAAAATATGTTGAATACGATAAATAAATCGTGCTAAGTTGTATGACATGCAAATCATAATTAGAATGACATAACATTTCACGACTTACAGCATCTCCATCTCCTCCCAACATTAAAGTCTAATTTTCCGCAATAACAACGCTCCTTGGAATTTTTACATTTTTAATGACCTCTTTTGATTGTGACAAGCTGCTAAACGTTAAGCTTTTTGGCTGTTATGTTGTTGACTTGCATGTTTACACCTCAGACAAACATTTTGTCAGATCCAAATTTATCTTAATTGTGCCACCTTGTCAGCGCGTGTTGATGATCTTTTAAAGCTGCCTCTTTGTTTTATTCGAAGGCCTTCATGTTTGAAAGACTTTTAAACTGATCAGAACACCATTGAAGTGTCTAATATCAGAAAGATTTACAAAGAGCTACCCAGACTTTATGGTGTTGTGATTCCATGCATTTGAAAAAGTGTTTGTGTTTAAACTGTAATTCAGGTTTTTTCTGTTTTTAAGGAAATGAGGACTTTTTTCTAAATCTTTCTTGTAAAACATAAAATCCTTTTACCATCACTAATCGCAAACGTCATTTTCAAAGAGAACATAAAGATTCTAAGCAAAAGTTTGAAAATGCTTACCTGAGCTTTTCCAAAAACTTTTATAACTTTTGTGATTATACATCAACTTACAGCTCGTTGAATGACAACTCTGTCATGACAAGAGGGGTCCAGTATCGCTTTAACCGAAACTAAGCGACTATGAGGAGGGTCGAAGGAACCCTGCCACACAAAACCATTACAAAAGTACTTACTGGTTTACGGCATACGTCATTTCCCCTGTTTCTTATTTTCGACATCATCATATGACATTGTTTCGCCACAATTAGATTCATTGCATCATCGCTATTCATCCTTCACACAGACACTGGAAACAGAAATGTACTTCAATCCAACTGCAGGCGACCGGGATATCTGGATTTTACGACGCTATGCGCTGGTCCTCAGAAATGCAGTCTTCCTTCAGGCAAAACACTACCGCTTTTTTCCACTGGCCCCCAAAATCAGCAAAAAACTCATACTTCTTTGGTGTTGCTTTAACAAAACCTGCTGCACACAATGTTTATAGAGGGTGCCTTCTTTATTTTTTCCCCAACAATGTTTGAAGCATATATTGATCAACTTTCAAAACAACAGGACAATTCGAAAGGTTTACCACTTTATCCATTTTAGAAGAAGAATCTTTTGCATTTATATTTGACACTTTCTTCCATATTCGAGGCTCTTTATCGGAGCTTGGACTTATGGCACCAGATACTTCTCCTGTCACAAGAGCTCGTCGCACATCTAATATCTACATAAAATACCCAACATGTGGTAGAAAAGCCTGGTTTGACCAACAAAGTTGCGGTTTAATACGTACACTATACTTTTTTTTTGTTTCTGGGATAAATAAATAGTAGGACAAGATGGCCTAAAATAACCACAAAAAAACAATTCTGCTCATGGATGTCAACTGTTTGGACAGCAAACTCCCAAAAAATAACTTTGCTTTTTGTCATGATCCGTTTTTTTGGCTAGGTTCAGTTCATTATAATTTTGTTGTTGTTATCTTTATTTATATTTAGTTATTGTGTTTCTTAGGTTATTTTCTAGTTTGGTTGAGTCTTTGTTTTCTCCCTCGCTGTCTGCTTTCTCTTGTTGTGTGTGTTGTGTGTGTGTGTGTGTGTGTGTGTGTGTGTGTGTGTGTGTGTGTGTGTGTGTTCCCTCATCTGTTCTCATCATTCACATCTGTTCTAAATTATCTAATCATCTTCTCCACCAATCCAACGCCGGTTCCTCTATACTTAAGCCGCATTCATTAATTCACTCACCGCTGGATCGTCTGATTTCCCTCCACGTCTCTCCGTAAGCCTTTTCGCCTCTTGCTCGCTAAATTTTCTGTCCTGGCTCTTCTCCATCGTCATTTCCCCTGGTCCCGTCCTGGTATTGTCTTTGGTTTTGGTCTTCCTGTAGTCTCCGGTTTCCCGTGCTTCCTCCCTCGTGATTATATTGTTGTTTGTTTGTCTGTTAGTTTATTTCCACCTTGCCGTGTTCTTTAGCTGATTTGTTTATTTTGATTGTTTTGTTATTCACGTTTGTAGTTCCCGCGTCTCTCTTCAGTTCACTGTTTGCTTACGTTCCGCGTCTCAGTTCTGTTTGTTTACGTTCCCTCTCCGTTTCCGCTTTGCATTTTGTTCCGGTTTGTGTTCTGTTCATTATCCTTCCCCTCAATAAATTATTTATTTCCACAATTCCACCTCTGCTCCAGTCATTGATCGCAACTTGACAGTTTTAGTATCATCAAATAAGTCCCTTTGACAATATTTCCAAGATACAGGTTACAATCAGGTGGCTTAATTGTTTTAACAATGATGCGTTTGATTTCATTAAAGTCCTCACAGGCAACTCACAATCCCCCCGAAAGTCCGTTAATGAGTCAATAATGGCCAAGGGTAACTAATTAACATGGCTGAGCAAGGATATAGGAAAATACCACCCTCACAGTTTATTGTAATGTTGTGGGGAAAAAAAAAGATAAAGCTTGAAGTGTAAGTGTCCTGTCTGAAACTAACAAGTGACAAGTTAATTACGTGACAAGTTGTGTTCCAGCGATCAACTTACAGGGGAAGGCAAATGTTGTTATTGATGGCAAACCGCGAGAATAGCCATGACAGCTCATTACCAAGAGTGTGGTGGCATCAGCGGTTGTTTTATAGCACCATTTATGATGGGGTGATATTTGTTCCTTGAACTGAGGCTCTAATTTAACATGTTATTTGATTAGGAGCGGAGTGAGATTTCACTTTTTGAAATATAAATGATTATTTTTTTTTTGTCACTTAAAGAGACAGTTTGTGTGGTACAAAAAAGGCTACTAGAAACTTATTTTAAGCTTTCTTGTCATCTGTTATAAACTCTTCAGCATATATATTTCAGATATAAGTAGAGAGCTATGCAGAGCTTGGTGATTAGACCAATAATCGTTCCCTCTAAATAAGGTTTTTATGCAAAAGGATTGTTTCATTACCCAAAACCAAATGGCATCTTTTCATTCGCAGCATATGATTGTTCAGAATTGCTTATAATAAAGTCATCACTGGAGTAAATGAGATTTTATTTTTATTTTTATTTTATTTTTTTATAGGTTGAACGTAGATTAGCTGTTGCACTTAAAATAAAAAGGACTGAATAAAGGAAATTGCACTAAACTTGATATAAGTTGGGTTTGTTAAATGTGGTGCACAGATATTGCTCGTCTATTGCCATTTTTTTGCTACATAAAAAACTGAATACATTTCTATTGATAAGACATGTCAATTTGTTTGTATTGAACCATAGGTGCAGGCATTATTTACAGTAATGCAGACAAGATAACGAACAAATCATTCAATATTTATCAAGTGGCATGCAAGTGTAATGCAATAATTACTGTTTTTCACATTGTGTCATGTGAGTATGTGTATTTAACATTTTACACAAGCCAGTCAAGTTACTAACAAATGCTAAATTTTGCTCAGTTTTGCTCCAGGTAAGTGTTTAAAGTTTTTAAAGTTCTGGATTAGCATATGTTTGATTAAAGTTAAGGCCAAACTGAACAAATCATGATTCATAAAACCACAAAAAAGAAATCCTTCAAATCCTAAACAACCCTTTTGTTTGACATGTAACAATATTGTAAAAACTGGGTAAAAGTTGTCTTTATTTGGTTTACATATGACTTTTCTAATGCACAAATCCTGCTTTGCATTATAAACCCTGCTACCTCGGAGCATGGGTGACATTCAAAGGCAGTATATGTTTTCTTTTTCTGTGTCTAAGAGGGTTATTTTCTGTTTAAAATAAGTGATGCTGCTGACAGAAGGGTTGTTTGTCCAAAATGGGACTGACAGTCAGTCAGGGTCCTACCGGTCACCCACACAGTTGACAAAAAAAAGAATGAGACACTTTACAGTCACAAACCCACTTTGTCTCTCTCTCTCTCTCTCTCTCTCTCTCTCTCCTCTCTCTCTCTCTCTTTCTCTCTCTCACACACACACACACACACGCATGTAGGCTCCCTACATACTCTGTAACCGCCAAACTGCCATGGTGTCAGAACACGCACACACAAACACACACACAAGCTCACACAACTTTCAGGATTTCACAGCGGTAAGCAACGATAACCGATGATGGGGGGGAAATACGTGGCAGTGTCAATAACTGTAATTGTCCATTGGGCAGGAAACAATGAAGTCTAGGTGCCATGTCAGTCCTGCATGCCTTCAATTTGCTATAATAAAATGAAGTGGAGGAAAATTGACAGCGGTAAAAACAATCAATAAAGTATCTAAGGGTAAATAAAGAATTGTCCCGTGGATGGAATATTATTTCTCCTTTCTGTAGATGCTGTGCAGAATACCAGGATGAAGGGGAGAAGCCCATTTGTATGTAAATGGGAGATTGATTATATTTATATGCTGGCACAGAAGCACACATTTATATTTCACAAGCATGCACAGAGAAGAGTGAGAGACATCCGTTGAGAGTCTGGTCATCAGACAGCTGTTTTCTCTCCGTTCTGCGTCCAGGCCCTCATGGCAGAAAAAAAGAAAAAGAAATATATGGGGAAAGACGGACAGAGGGAAAAAGAGATCAGTCTTCTGACTGCCCGTTCCAGCAGGGCTTACCTCTCCAGAATATTGTAATTACCAGCCCTCCTCATTACAGTTGCCATGTCAATGAGAACAGGAGAAAAATGAAAGGAGGAACTTCAAGCAGAGAGGAGCAATGTTGTAATTTCTTAATCACTTTTTTGGCAACCTTTGCATATGCCCTCGGTAATGCCACAAATTGAATGTTTCTTTGGTTTCTCTCTAAATGGGCTATCATGCCGCTGTGGCGGGCGCTTAGCGAAATCTATTATTGTCATTTGCATATGGGCCTTTTTAGTGGCGGGAATCCTACAGAGCAACGAAGAACAAAGACCTCATGAGGGGGAAAATGGGACAGAAATGATCCAACGCTGCCTTCGGAACGTGACGTCAGGTCCCTGATGAAATCTTTTGACTGCGTCCGTGGCAAATGGCGGAATCTATATCTGACAGTTAATGGTTTGCATAGAAATTAGAGACCCCTCCACTTGATGTCCCCTGATTAATTTACAACACTTTTGTTACATCGGCATCGTCCAAAATAAATTAAACACAGCGCAGATATCAGCAATCGGAGGCTAGGGGAGGGGGGAGTTGAGGGGTGATGCAATTTACGAGAGAGAGAGGAAAAAAAATGTGATATGAGATTAAATAAAACACCTAATTGACGGAAAAGTCTGCAAGCTCAAGTGTTGTTCAGCATTGCCAAAGAGGGGCATCCGTATGTGTTGGGGGGGGGGGGTGAAATAAAGAGAGTGAGGAAGAGCCGGCCACTTGATTTCCTATGAAAATTAATCGCCTATCAAACAATCTTGGTCTGCTGAGGATGATTATACAGCTGGGGCAGTGGCAGAGGAGGCAGGGGGGGAGAGAAAGTGAGAGGAAGTGGAAGACATTGTGGGGAGGGGGGGGTGCCCTTTGTGTAGGTGAAATGTGTCGGGGACTGTCATCGTAATATACCACAGTGAAATGAAGGTTAATTCTGATGTACAGCCTGCATAGCTGTCATTATCGGCGAATCATGAAAATAAATTAAGCCACTGAAATAGATACTCCTGTGGTACACGGCGGGGATCTCGTGAAGGATGGACGGGTGAACTTTACAGATTATTATTGGGAAATAGTGCCGAATTCAATTAATGCATCTAAAAGACACCTTTATAGAGGGCAGCCATAATTTAAATGACAGCGGGGTGTAATTTTGCTTGTTATAAGTCAAATTCGCAGAGTCTCATGTATTATTTCGTCTTATCCCCCCAACCTGTTCTTGCCCCTTTTTTTCGCAATCCTTATGTCTTGTGTTTGGCTTCTCACCATATAACTGTTAGTAAAACTATAGGGTATCAAGGTATTAACGCAACAGATATATATATATATATATATATATATATATATATATATATATATATATATATATATATATATATATATATATATATATATATATATATATATATATAT
>JAVLVB010000040.1:393942-405445 GCA_032876305.1 Orestias chungarensis
CCCCCCCAAAAAAAAAAAAAAAAAAAAAAAAAAAACTAATAGCCTAATTTTGTCATGGATATTATCCAGACACATGCAGGAATCTGTGCTGGTTGTCATAATTATGTTAACATTCGGGATATTAAATGAGACAGGCCTGTTTCCAAAGGTGAGACGGTGGAATCAACTTGGGGCTCAAAAAACCTCGGTGTCAATCACGCAAGTGATTCATATTCAACAAAAAGTCAAGCGCATCTGTCTAAATGCATTATTTATGTCAGAAATAAGCAGCTTAACTGAATCGTGCTAGCAGCCATTAGCAATAGACACCACGACTACCTCACTCCCTGGTTTGAAGTCTAAATAATGCCAGTCATATGGGGCCCATTGAAGCCAAGGCGATCTGACTGAAGTAAACTGTTTTATACAACTGGAACAAAGCTATGTCTGTGTTTGTACTTTTCATTAGGCTGTGTATCTCTCTTGTTACTCCTTTTCTCCTGCCTCTCTGTGGGCCAAATAACAGCGGAGGTTAGCATTATAGAGTTACGGCTCTATCCGTCTGTCATGAGTGCGAGACTCTGTTTTAGATCAGCCGTCCCCGCAGCGCCTGACGGACAGCTCCGAGGATAAATGTTACATGAATAAAAACAGCAGTGTTGACTGTACAAAGGCTTTTGTTGATGAGGCAGAGCCAGTGCTGAGGGGAAAGGGAGAGGTATGAGGTTAGGAGAGGGTTGAGCGTTGCGCAGTATGGAAAGATAAGTGATTGTCCTCCTCCTACTTACTGTTCATATTCAGCCTGCACTTTTCAAACACATCCTGTTCATAATGAATAGATCCGGATCTCTGTTTTGAATCTTTTCTTGACAGTTTTAGTGCTTTATTTTTATACTTATCTTTTCCTTCACATTTTTTCCTTGTCACAGCATTGAAAAATGCAGATACTTCAGCCACTTCAAATATGGTTACAGACATTTCTTTTTGTTTACTTTACCTTTTCAAACATATTTTATATTTTATAAGAAACCTGAGCTTTATTTAGAGAATTGTAGATAAGTTTAGTCACCAATAACTCCTAACCAGACAAGAAAGGGTCAACCATTGGTTATCAGTGTTGTTGGCCACCATCTGTAGTTTATATCTCTGTTTCTTCTGCTATATAAAAAGTCCCACTCAACAACCAGTTTATTAGCTAACTCTCCTACCACTTCACTAGATAGTGATTCAACTCAATTTCTTCACATTTTTTAAGTTGTCTTAAACAGTATCTTAAATATTTTTACATCCTGTCATGGTAACATCAGACAGATTTGGCAGCTGAAACTTCTCATTTGACTACATCCCAAAGGTGCACTACGGGGCTGGAGGCAGTTTGGCGTGCTATTACCTTACTGCCAGGCTGTGCTTTAAGCAAATGGTTAATTGTCCTTCTGGAAGTTTAGAAGATGAGTGCACATTAGAAGATGAGTGCACAATTGTCAAAAAGCAAATAACGTGTTTAGCAGCAATATTAGGGAAGGGTGACGTGTTTAAACAATGCTCAGGAACTGAGAATATTTTCCAATAGTCTTAGTAGTGCATCCCAGTACTAAAAGGTAACCACAGATTAAATGAAAGAATTGATCTTAGGTCCCAGGGAAATAAATAAAACTAAACACCCAGCAATCTCATAAAGCTGTTTTTTCACACACCCCCTCCCCCTTGATATTTTTAAATGCCACTCTACGAAGTTACCATTACCTGAATCACATAAACATTAAGTGAAGGTTGAATTGAATATTGGTCTGAATGGTTTACATCATTAATATTTCAAGACACTCAAAAATAAATAAATAAATATCCAAACAACTGCATTTAGTACTCAGTTGTTTGCTCTGGCAACAATATAACTTTTTGTCTTTAAGTCTACAGCATGTTGCTAAAATCAAAAACTATTTAGTTTGTAAAACAGGAAAGCATCTCTTTTTTGCTCCATTTGTCAGGAGCTGTCATGAACAGAGACTATGCATTGCAGCAAACAGGAATATTTATTCCTTTTTTTTAAATAATTAATTGATTCAGAAAAATGTCTGACTTTGCACCAACAATAACACCATCAGAGTTCATAAACCTCATGGACTTTTATGATTCTGCATCACGTGACCCTTACAAGTTCCTAGTTTGGCCTATATATAGCCCTTACATCAGCCCTTTCATTTTACTCAATATACACACACAAACCATGTAACCCTGGCAGCCCTAGTGCAGGCTGCCTTTTACCCCAGCTTATTTAGATGCACTTGAGGACACAATGGGGGTGCATTAGCAGCGCTCTGCCTCACAGCAGCTGTAATTTCATTGTGGTTACCGCATGCATCCTACTTGACTCTCAATTCACTTTCCAGGATGAGGACCAAATAATGAGATTTACCCTGTCTGTCGATGGCCTCCCACCCTTCCCTGTTTGTGCCTGTGTGTGTATCTTATACCAATGTTTATGTGGGTGCAGAATGCTTTAGTGTGCATACACAGAGATCACACAATTTAAATGTGCGAATGTGTCCTGCTCTTGCTACCGCTGTCCAAATGGATGAGCTAGTTCAAAGTGGAGAACAGAGTAAAAAAAACTTTATGGGTTAAAAAATTGGCTGTACACGTAAGAGGCGGGTGTGAGTTCAGCATGTTATGTGTTTAGGATTTGGATGAAAACATTCCTTTTAAATGCCAGGATACCATTGCTTGAGAACATCCTAACGTCTTGAAAATTTCACATTTCGTTATGCTTCAATTGCAGACTTTAATCATTATTAATGGGATACAATTAATATGACACAAATCAGCACATTACAAAACCGAGTTTAGTCAGATTGAATGGAGAGCCCATATGAACACAACTTTTCAGGTGTATTCTTAGTTGGTTTTAGCAGTAGACTTTAACCGGCCCATTCTAACACAATGTGCTTTGATCCAAACCATCCCAAAGTAGCTCAGGCTGTTGGGTTTTAAGGTCACCTTTCTGCGGAAGTGGTCATATAGAATGATGCTGCCATCACTATGTTCTGATGGTGAGGAGCTAAGCTCTTGTAAAGACCCTTCGTACTGCAGTCATGGTGTTTTGGCATAACTGGTTAAAACCAGTAGCGTAAACACAGTGATCATAGCAGAGATGAACAACTATATCTTAAGTTTAGAGGAGGAAGAAGTAATGATTGGTGAACTGGAAAATCTCAGGTCATTTTCCATGGTATTGTAAAGTAAAAAAAAAAAGTGAATAGAAGGCAACCGACCAGACCAAGCATTGCAAGGTCAGTGTTCTACTATCAGATGAATGTTCAACCTGCTCACCGACTTTGAGAGTAAAAGCGAATAGTGTTTTAAAATAAACAATGACACAATAGTTTTGCATGTAGCGTGCATCATGGAGTTGTGTTGTAACAATACAGAATAGCTAAGTATAAAATGCCCTTGTCGTCATGCCATGTCAACAAAGAGAGCTGCATCTGTTGTACAATGCTTGGCCCTTTAGGCTTTGATTGAATACAGTTTTTCGCATGAACGCCACAAAAACTAGTTTTGCTCTCATCTTCTAACTCTGAGGTGTAGGTCTCTACACCTCTTCTAAAGTTATCATTGGTTTATGCTTTTTTTAATTAATACTGTAATATACTAGTTTGCATTTGTCTATCGCAAAAGTTTAATAATCTGCATACATACCATTTTAAAACAATATTCTAATATTTTAAGGAAGGATAGTAGGTGCAAATTGTTTGAAAAGATGACTGTCCTCTTCTTTTTTTTTACCTTTACTATTAAGTAATCAAAACAATTTTTTTTAAAAATTTGTCATTTGTATTCATAGGACACAATACTAATTTATTTTGTCATACAGGCAGAAATTCAGAAAACATACATACACACGAATTAGTACAAACGATGGAAGAGAACAAAGCCTGTTTGAAATTGCTACTACACGACAGGCTTAACAAAACCACACACTGAACGCACATACAGCAGAGCCATTAATTTATTCAGGTTACTGGTATACGTTAATTATTAGAACCAGGCATTTTTCCTTCTCCCCTGTATCCCCGTCCACCCCCACCCCTCAGTAACAGCAAGCAAGTCTCTAGCTGTCAAAAAGGAGCTGAAACAATTTCATCTGCATGCAGAGAAACCAACACTGTCTCCTCTGTGTGTATATCGCACTCTTTGTAGAGTAAAGGCCTTTAATCAGGCACTGGTGTATTTTCTATTTGTTTATTATGTGATAGTGAGAACACAGACTCCGAATGTGTTTTGTTATTGCATGGGCTCGTGGAAAATTTCCAAGGGAGCAGAAATTGATAGGCAGTTTCATAATTAAGCAAATTAATGAGTTTATTGGTTAGCAACTAAACACTATGTACAATAGCAGCTCGTATCTCCACAGGCACATGAAAAGTCTTACTTTGTTGTCACGGTTATTTATGCCCGCATGTTTCTCCCAGTGAGTTTGCATCCCTTTGTTTTTATGTTCATTTTTTTTGTTGTTAAATGGCATCACAGCAAGACTTTGTGCTGTTTTCATGCTGATTTTGAAAGCATGCATGTATACAAAGGGAGTTACTACAAACAACATTCCATCATCAAATGTATGGCTGTATATCCACACCAATTTGCAATGTGTTTTGTAACTTTACTATTTTTTCCCAATCATTTTTGTTTGTCACCAGAAGCCTTGGGGATAAAATCTACCCTAATTCTAATATCTAGCTGTGTCATAATGGCCTCTATGACAGCAGGCTATTAATGAGCAGCCATTTTGTGCCTTTGACTGCAGTTGCACTGGGCTTCATTAATTTCTTCAGGTCTCAGAGGTGAGCAGAGAGAGCGCAAAGTATGTTACGGTGGAGAGATGTCTCCAGAGGCACAACACTGTGCGTGCTTAATCATCACTTCTATTCATTTTTTCAATATATATTAAAACATAGTATGTACTTTTTGTGTGCTGCCATTTACAGTATTCTTAACTATTGTTGACACCCGTGCAAATAAGTCACTGAATTTTACAATCATTTGTATCTATGAAAGCATAGTTACCCCAGCGCAGTAGTCTGTTGTAGTTTTCTAATTATGAATTGAGGAGACTTATTTTCACTTTACAACGCTCATTGACAAAACTGAGCCATTTTAATGTCAAAATAAGATTAGCTCCTATAGAGGTCACTGCACTGCGGGGGTTTTTCTAGTTGTTGTTTTTTTATAATAATTCAGAACTCTAAATATTATAATCAGGTTTACTGTGTCAGAATGTTTTGGTAGGTAGTGGTACTGATGGTAAGGCCACTGACATCTTGATCTCTAACGTTAAATGCTAATCAAAACTTTGCAAGCAATCATTATAAAAATAAATGCTAATAAATTTTTTAACTCCTTATGCAGGGAATGATTAAATAAAACAGTGTTTTTCAATACTGCTCTTACAGACACACTCTGGCCCGCATGCTTTAGATGTTTCCTTGCTTCAACACCTGATTCAGACCATTACAGTTCAGCCTGTTAATCAGTCATGAATTGAAATCAAGTACGCTGAAGCAGGAAAACATCTAAATCAAGCTTAACCGTGTCTCCAGGACCAGGATTTAAAAACACTAATAATGAATACAACTTCTGTGATTTCGTCTTTCACATGTGTTTGAACTTAGAAATACATTAAATAAATGGATAGTAATTGGCATTAGCAAGTTACAGTTGGACTTTATACTTTTGGCATGCAGCAACTAGCTTCTGTAATACACAGAAACATGTTTTCAAAACAGATGAAGTAGGGTTATTTGTATCCATTCCAAATCAAGTTTTGTTGCATGTTTATCATTGTCATAAGAAATGGGTTAAGATGACATGGAGCTGTTCACGAACCAATACAAGCTTATAATATGTAAATGGTTGGAAATCCTTAACACTATCCACAGTGAAGACAATATTTTTTCAAAGTGAGCAGGTGAGTGATACCAAAAAAAAAAAAATTAGATAATCAGGAAACAAGGCCTTGAAACAGAAATTTAGAGCTGCCAGGAAAGCGACTATAAAGGAGTTCTTATAAAAGATCTCAAATGTTTAAGCAACACTAAAGAAGCTTCAGTTTTGGCCAATTGTGGCTGCCAATGTGGACAAAAGCGGTAATGTTTTGCCTGAAGAAAAACTACATTTCCCATGAGGACCCACGCATTGCGATGTAAAATCAATGGGCCTGATCCGCCTGCAATACATTTCTGTTTCCAATGGCTGTGTGAAGGATGAATAGCGGTGAGGTAAAGAATCTATTTGTGGAGAAACAATGTCATATGATGATGCTGAAAATAACAAACATTTGGTAGACGTGTGTAGTAAAGCGGTCAGCATATTTGTAGTTGTTTTGTTTGGCAGGGATCCTGCCACCCTCCTCAAAGTTGCTTAGTGCCGGTTACAGCAATACGGATCCACTTGGGCCATGAAAGAGGTGTCATTTAATGAGTTTTAAGTGGATGTATAATCATAAAAGTTATGAGAATATTTTATGAAGGTGGAAAAGTTACTTAGTGTTGCTTTTAACAATAATTATAAGCGTGTTGATGAATGCATTACCATGAAGTTTGTAGCCATTTTGCTAATTGTAAAATCAAAAACCTTGGTAAAACAGTCCTTGATGTAAAACTTATTTAAGCTTTCCTTAGCATCATAAAATAGTTTAGTTTAAATAACTGTTTTTTTTAAAGATCCACAATTAGGACAATTGTCAAAATGAGGAGGCCAAAAAAAATTTGGGCCAGCAATCTATGTATTTGTGATGAAAACTAACAGATGAATGTAGAAAAAAGATCCATGATCTGTATCTTCTCTTCTTCATCAATCTTTGTACTCCACCCCTCCCTTGTTTCCCCCCTATTTGTTACTGATATATATCTCTTCACATCAAGCCTTCCCTCAGTCTCTCATCTATGTCCTAATGTCTGAGCTCTCTCCCATCAGCAGACACAATAAATATCATGTCACAAGAATGGCAATACTCCTTCATGGAACACTGCATGTTTATTAGAGACAGGAGAAGTTTAAGACAAATGCTAACAGTGCTCATTAATGGGCCATATACCCGTTTGATGAGGCATGGCACATCCCAGCTACTGACGAAACGGGAGAATGGGGAAGGGTTTTTTAGGGAAGAGGAGAGTGGTGGTGGTGGTGGCGGGGGGCAGTAACGGCCACCGGTAAACGGTCGGTAATTGCATCCAAATTGTACGCCAAGAAGGCCTCTCAAGGATTGACAGTGACGGAGCAATTATGGCAAGCCAAGCGAGCTGTGTCAAATTATCGCGTTCCTCACCTTCCTCCTTACACCAAACCCCAACCCTTTCTGCCAGTCGATGATGGAGTCATATTTCTTTGCCCTACATAGCAGCTCGGGTGATAAACCCTTGATTGTGACTGATGGCCTAGACAAATCATGTCAGCTCGATGAGTGTGATTGTAAATAACATAGTTGCCAGGTCAAGTGGGTGCCTATGCAGGTGCCTATGGGACTTTACTGATCAGGTTAGATATAGAAAGTTTAAAAAGGTGGTTGGGTGCTTAGTGGCCCAACTGAGGGGGTTTTCAACCTGGAAGGTCATCAATCAGTGTTGCTTGTCAGGAATAGATAAAAGACAGCAGAGCATGCCTCCTTTGGTAATTACAACTGACTACTGAGTGTGGATGTCTTCTTTTGTAGGCCCACAATGACTGCATAATTTATAATTAAGTGCAGTCAGCTCAGTCACGAATATGTGCAACTGGGCTTTTGTTTCAGGGTGGGTAGATTAGCAGTTAATGACTTGATTAAGATGGAGGTTTTTTGGAATACGAGGGTTCCTGTGCAGGTTTGGAAAGTCTGGAAAAATGTTGGAATAAGATTTTCCAAGTCTGAAAATTTTTGATAGGTAGATTTGGTAGGAAAACCGGGGGTTATATCTCTGTTAATAAATTAAAATATAGTGGACGTACATGTATCCAGATACTGAAACAATACAAAATAATTCTCATTTTACTGATATTGAATAAATCAAAATGTATTCCTGTTGGTAAAAGTGTTGACGAATCTGGAAATTCAAGTCTGGGAAATCGTGGGTTAGAAGTAGCTTCGTTACGTTTTAGAATCAATTATTTGAAGGGTTTTTAGCTCATTTTTATACCTAGAAGTTATTAACTTTTACAATTCTTTCCATCCAACCTACCCCTTCTAATATAAATCAAAAATTAATAATTCTAAACATTCCAGTGATTTTTTGTTTTTTTCTTTTGTCTTCCAGCCCCACTCAACCACTGCTTTTGCAAGCACTAGGAGAAAGAACAACTTATTGGCTGGATATGCAAACTTCAGCCGGAACAAATGGGTTTTATGAAGATCACAGAGGAGAGGGATCAATAGGGCTGATGATTCGAGGTGTCAATCCATACATGCAAACACACTTTAATTGATTTTCACCTATTGATTTGACTCATGCCTCTGTGGCTCTGGTTAAGACTGGTACATGTCTTTGTGTTTGATGGTACAACTCAGACACTGATTAGTCCTTTAAGCGTGCAAAGATTAGCAATGTGTTTGCTTTGATTTATGATTGTAATGCATATTAAAGAAACCTCACACACTGTGCTGTGTTTGAGTCTGATTAAAATACAAATTATGTGTCTTACATCAATCTGTTGTCTATGCCCACTTCTCTGTGCAGGTCTGCTGGGGAGCTGGTACACATCAATTGCAGTCACTGGGCAAGAGTTGGGGTACAGCCAGGACAGATTGCCAGTCAATCATAGGGAAAATTATGTGCCATAATTTGATTATCATGTGCTCTCATTATACTCATAAATTATATAAAACTTGTGTGAATAATTTATTTTTGATTCAATCTAATGCTATTTTCAAAGAAACAGATGTAGTCCTGTTCGCCACAACTCAGGAAATCTTACTTGCATGGGGGCAAAACAACCACACAGGATAGAGTATTGTAAATACAAACACAATCACTTATAAGACCAGTTTATATAGACATACCTAAAGTTCAGTCATTTGCGACCATGGGAGGAATTTTGAGTACCAAAAGAGAACAAAGCACCCTTGAAATAGCGGGCCAAGTCTATCGAGGAAGATGCCAGGCCGAAATATGAGCCTTGGGTTTTATTACTGTAAGGCAACAGTGCCAACAACTTTAAGGTTGTGCATAATGCACCTATAAAATTCTACTAAAGTACATGGAAGGTTGTAGCTGTGACAAAACATGAAAATCATCAAGGGGTAGAAATACTTCTGCAGTGAGCAGTAAGATGGAAGGACTGAGTAATGGTGGTTTTCTAGGAAAAGGACATAACCCAGTGAAATGTCCTTTGAAATGATGGGCAAGTGTGTGCGCACTCACGATCATTTGGAGTGTGTACATGTGCATCTATCAAAGTTTTCCAAGTTAAGTCCAAGTAAATCAATCTTGTTACTCCCATTAATGTCACTTTCAGCTCATCATTCTAAAATTATAATTAATAATAGATAGCTTATGGGCATAAATGTTAATGCAGAGTTGCGTGATATTTAATATTCCTAAAATGACGTGCCTTAGTTAACCTCTTTAAAACGGCCCAACTTTCAAATACAGCAGCCGAAGGTCTTAATAAGGAAACGTCCTACTCCAAACTTGCTCTGGAAACTTTCCACTTAGTCTAAAGCAAACACACAGTCTTTATTTTGCTCAAAGCTTTGACCCAGTCTGCTAGAATAGTAGACACTTGGTTTGATTATTGATTTTAGTCCTAAAAGCAGCTCTCGCTAATTTGGCTGAAATAACATGTCGTCCTTAGTTACTGTTTTTTTTTTTGATATGTTCCTTCTCCCAAAGGCAAATCAGTGGCAAGTTTTCTATGTAGAAAAAATTATATTTTAAGTTTTTGACATACATACATATTGATGTCAGACTTAAGGGATTTCTGGAACTTACTTTATATTAAACAGGGCAAAATAATATATTGCAAATAGTGCATGGTTTACCTCCAAAAGAACAATAATTTGTCCAAAGACTGTTGTAACACCTTAAAACCTTATTCCATCTCTTCAGTTTTCTTGAGGTTCTGGCTGTTTGTGATTAGATAGATGAGAGCACCGGGAAATCCCAAGGAATATACACCATCTATCGATTAGCTATTAACCCACTAACACCCTTTAATCCTTGTTAAACGTTTCCACATTCCACACATGCTGCCAAAGTTTGAATTGGAGTTGCCTAAGGATATAAATGTTGATTTCCACCCCCCCCCCCCCCCACACACACACACACACACCCACACACACACACACACATACGCACACTCACACACACACACACACACACAAAACAGGGATGGTGGGAAGCACCTTCATAGACACATTGATGATTTATGTCATTTCAAGTTCTTAAAACATGATGAGAACACTGCTGCTTAATTGCCTCGAGGATTAATTATTGACAGTGTCCTTTGCACAACCTGATGTAAAAGTGTACTCAAGCTTTAATTTTTTTTTAATACTCCTATGTGGTGTCATAATTGGGTGTTTTCGATGGACCCAAATGCAGCATGACAGAGTTGGTGCGTAAATGTAGTGTATGATTCTTTGATGTCAAAATAATTTTAAAAAAACCTACAAAAAATCAGCAGAACAAAGGGATATGGTGTTGGAACAAACAATCAGAATGCATGAAGAAACAGGTAGGTAGCATGAGAATAAAGTGAGGAATGAATGAAAAAGGGGTGGTTAAACACTGGGAGAGTGTTTGATGGAACAATGGAGAGGCACTAATTGCAAACAACATGCAGCTGTGAGGGGAGAGCAGACAGAGAAATTACACAGGACTTGTAAATACTTAGAATATAAATCAAAAGAAGAACTTATCACAAAGACTAAACATAAAACAGGATCTAGCTAAAATATTTTTAAACAGACTAATGAAAATGGCTGATCTAATAAGTTAGTAAATACGTCCAACAAAAACCAAAGCTATAAACCTAAAACAAGATCATGAAATGTAAATTAATGTGTCTTTTTGTTGTTTTTGTTTGTTTATTTGAGTTGCTTTTTTTGAATTGTCATGATTTGAGATTGGATCTGTGTATGGTGAGGCCTTAAAGAAATACAAAGCAGGTATCAGAGTGCACACTCTTGCAAATGTGTTTATGTGCCTTTAGCATTATAGAATAAATAAAAAACTGAGCTACAAATATAATCTATAATATCAGTCAGTTCATTTTCTCAACAGGTTTGCTTTCCTGCGTTTATCCTCCCATCAAGTCTGTGGAGCTTTCCTTTTGACGTATTGGAAAGCCTTTCCGTCAGCATGATGCTCTCACCACTATGTTTTACTGCTAGTATAGTGCGAGGTTCTATTAGTATTTCATTTGTGGAGTCCACGGCTGTTGTGTCAAAAGATTCTCCCATCTCAGCCTCTTTTATTATGTGTGTGTGTGTGTGTGTGTGTGTGTGTGTGTGTGTGTGTGTGTGTGTGTGTGTGTGTGTGTGTGTGTGTGTGTGTGT
>JAVLVB010000040.1:409831-424753 GCA_032876305.1 Orestias chungarensis
GTGTGTGTGTGTGTGTGTGTGTGTGTGTGTGTGTGTGTGTGTGTGTGTGTGTGTGTGTGCGTGCGTGCGTGCGTGCGTGAGAGAGAGACAGAAAAGGAGATCCTAGAGGATTGACAGGTCTAGCAGTCATTACACGCTGGATTGAATGCTAGATTAGTCCAAAGTGGCTCAGGGTCAAGCGGCTGCCTGTTCCCTTTTGGCACTGAATGACTTTAATACCAGCTACTGTATTAGTCAATTACTTTGCAGGCTAGGCTGCCCTCTTGTTACCTATCTTACAACCCTGACTTCTTGCTTTATGAGGCATCAACCTTTTATAGCATCTATTATTGAATTGCATTTATTAGGACAGAATATTGAAATAAGAGCACAAAAAGAAAGTTCCGCACACTTTCTGTTCTAACATGGGCAGAGACTTGCCGCTGCATCTGCCTCTTTTAAATCTTTTAACTCTTTAGGCTGGCCTTGCTTTGCAGAGGATACCTACAGGTACCATTCAACGTCCCCACCCTGTTTTTTTATTCTTTTAATTCATTCATTCTTTGAACAATGCTGTAACTCTAAACTTACGTGCAACCATCACGCCTCCCTTCCAACCTTTAGCACAAACTACTGTACATTCATTTAATTTCTAAATCTTTATTATTATATGTAAATGCTGCAACCGGGATTAATATCCTCCATAAACTGCAAAGTTTGTCAGTCTGTGGGACCTCAAAGCGGTTTTGGCCACTAGCTTAACTTTGGACATAATTTGGATTCTTTTCTTTTGTTTCTTAATGTAGGTTATTCCAACTTTGTTACCATATACTGGTGCAGAATAAGCATTAGAGTACATATTTTTTATCACTTTAAATGGATTTTAATAACATAATCAGTTTTATTGAATATGGTTTTTGCATGTATTTTTCTTATGTAATTTCCCTATTATATCTGTTTAGACAGCAAATATAAAGTAGTAGGACTAATTTTTGGTTTAACTAAGGATAAAGATTTTATTTTTATTTTTTTCAAAACATTATCTGACCATGCAAACATCTAGGTGCCTCTGCTTTCCACCCCTTTCCCATTCATACTGTCCATCACATCTTCACTCTTCCCATTAGCTCTGATGTTAAATTGCTCTTGTGTGATTGTGTCACTGGGCTTTCCCTTTCTCTTTCTCTTCTGTGAATGATATGACCTTTAGGTACAGCGACTGACAATTACTGTCACTGAGAAATTGAATTATTAGCTTTTTTTGCCAACGGAGCTGCGGGTAGGTGGTAGGTAGTTGAGAGTAAAATGCTGTAATTACTTAGCTAAATTGCCATATTATATTTTTTGTCACTCCTTTCCCTTCCTTATTCTTTTTCAAGGGCAATACAAAAGCAGGGTTGGAAAGGAAAAAGGAAGTTTTGAGCTTTGAAGCTGATGAAAAAATTATTTTGAACATCCCCTATAACCTTTTTCTAGTGTTGATTGTCAATAAAACGTATTTAGCTATACCAAGTGTGGGAGGATGGTGGCGTTGCACATTTCTTTTCTTTTTTCCTTTCTTTTACTCTAACTTCTCTCTGTCCCAAACTGCCAACAACTGATTCTTCTTCTTTTGCCTACCTCTTTATCACACCCAATGCCATCACTGTAAGACTGGTCAGCCTGAACTTAATTATTTTTCCTGTGATCTGTTTCTGTGTGAGTAAATGGTTCCCTTTGCTTAGCAGCTTGTATCACAGCCTGTCAGATCTCCCCGTTTGATTACAGTATCTGGCTATTTAGCCAAAGCAGAAACTGCGCCTTTGTTAATTAACCAGCATTTGAGGGAGACTGATGACTGCATGGGGGCTTTTGAGTTCACTTTTTTTCCTCAGAATGTGAAGTAAAATGAAGAAGCTAAAATAAGGAAAAAGGAAACGGGCATTCATGACAGAATTTGCAAGACAAAATGTTTTTTTGCAGTCCCTAGTCCCATTTAATTCTTCACCAAAGAATATTTTCATACTGACAAAACACTTTTGTAGATTGATGGATTACTTGTTGAACATAAACTATGCTCTCATAAAGACAAAATGCACATTCAGATACATATTAACAGTGCAAAATCTTTTAGCATTCACTTATTATGTCTTTTTGATTCAACACCTCCTGATACAGCCATGGTTTGACAGTTTTTGTTTGAGCTCCTGATTATTCTGCTGTTGCTTACAATCAGGGCACAATAAAAAATGACACAAACACCACACAGAGACAAATGCCGGATTTGTAATACCATGGTCATTAAAGTAGTTTCTGGTGCGGTGAAAAATTAAACCAGTATCTCCACAAAGCTTGTCACCAGAGGGAAGCATAAAAGCTCCTGATATTCCTCAGAGATGGTTGTGCTGACTTTTTTCTTGATAAAACACAGTGATCTAACGATCACAGTGATCTAATATGACAAATATCCAACAGTCATCTGCTGAAAAACTTCCCCTTAGAACCCAGCACCTTAGATTCAGGGCCTCTTTTTTCTTACTTCAGAATGAGGGACTTTGTATTCCAAATCGAATTTAAAACTTACTTTGTATGAAAACATTAATTTGAACCACTAAGTAAGACTCTTCTCTGATCTTCATAAGTGGCTCAACACAAGAAACAGTAGACCCCAATGACTTATTTATGTCTTTGTTTGGTGTCTCTTCAAGTGCTAACTTCTGCTGAAGCCAGTGCCTTGGACATCTACCAATAAACTATTGAATGGGGTTTCCTTCAAAACCCTCCAGAGACTAAGCTTATCCCTGTTCCTCCTGCAAATTTTGTACTGCACCATCTTCCCCATATCATTTTTCCGCATATAGTGCCCTGCTGTTTTTGACTGTGAGCACAATTTGTATCTGTACCTTTCCTTCTGGATTATCAGGGCCTTTGCTTAAATATGTCAGTGAGACACTGAGCTGTAATCTGTTTTCAGACACTTCAGCATCAACACCACAGCTCAATAAGTCACTCCCAAGCTAAGTGCTAAACTAGGCAAATCTGGTTTATTGCTCTTCTAGTGAACGTCTGATTCTTCATCGGAAGAACTCCTTGCTAGTATCTATTCTAAATTTGCTTTAAGATATGGATTATTACAAGTCTGTTGCATGAACAAAATGAAGAATGAAAGGCTAATTAGAAGGTTTTGTTTAAAAAAAATAATGGAATGAAAATTTTACAAAATGGTAAAACATTCAAATGAGAAGAGGCCCCTAAAAGAGGGAGATACTGCATGTGGATATAGATGAGAAGAATTCAACATGTGTGATTTTTGATCCCTTAAGTTTGAGCCTGCTCAGTCGTCGTGAAAGCGGGGACAATTTGCGCGTGCCATAAAGGACATTTATGTTCCTCATCGCGTAGCTGCAAAACCCCATTGCTCTTTGTTTTAATTGTCCATGAACTTGGCATTGTTCTGCAAGATCAGGGTTGAGTAAAACCGATACATTGTTGGAGGGACTGCATTATGGGGCCCTTCATTATTTTTACGAAGAATATGTTATTTGAATTTACATAATTCTCCCAGCAGCTCCATAGCCGCCTCTATAAATAGCTTTATTCAACTGGAGTGCAGATTCAAATAAAGGGAAAAGTCATAATCTCTTTTAATGTTGTATCTTTGTCTTTCTCGTAGTGAGTTTCTATGTTCCCACTTCCACTCTTTGTGTACTTTGTATCGGGTTTGTTATGTATGTCATAATAATCCGTATTTGATTACTACAGTGTGCATATCAGCCAGCAGAAAGACTTACTTGTTGTCCATTTGCCCGAACAATCTTGTACTGCAGTTGACTTTTGCTGACTTTGGTGTGTGCTTGTGTGGTAAATTTGACACTACGTTTTCCCACTTTAAGCGGTTTTGGAAAGTTTGCCCCAAGGAGGTGTAGGACAGCTTCCCTCCATCTCACAGGCAAACATTGACTCCCTCTGCATGGTTTGCCCTGAAGTTTGGGTAAGAAGTGTTTCACAAGCTCTATTGCTGCTTCTGGTTGGTAAGGCTGACTGGACCCGAGGACATCCAGTTTATCGACGTGCTATCTCACACAGAGGCAGTAGTTTCAGCAGAGCATGACCATCTCTACCCTTACAACTGGAGGTGTAATAATTCTGCTTTGTTGCTTGTTCGGAGTCCAGAGGGTTCCATCATGTTCAAAGAACATCAGTATTTTTTGCCTGAGCGACAAATCACATCTACAAGCATCAAGCTTGATATTTTCTATTTAGAATAGAAGTATGTGATATATTAGTATTAGGAAGATCAAAATAGAATGAAGAAATGTATTAAAATGAACTTTTGTGTGACACACAAGAATGTGAAACAGCCAATATTGTATCCAGTATTCAGGAAAGTTTTTGTTTTTTTTATGTTTCCACAAGTTCGCATTGTTCTTCTCCTACAGCAAGTCAATGCTGCTTGGCACTCTGGTATCAATAAGCCCATAGTCTTTCACCTCGTGCTTCAAGGTAGTGATGATGCAGAGGAATTTCTAAAACGGGAGCAGTACTTGTGTTAAAGCATAGCTAAATTTGATTACTTTCAAGGTAATCGCAGTGCTGAAATATTAAACCTCCAAGACAAAACCAGTGACCATTCCTGCAGAGAAGAGCCAAGGGCCCATACACGTGAGCTTATTTTCTAGAATATACAACAAGCAAACTATACCTCTCTTGGTTGTGGCTTGCATAACTTTTCAGTGCAACAGCATTGTGTTATCTGCATTCTTTGTTATGGTAAAAAAAATAACATAAACAATTAAGGGATTACCAAGGATTAGCATGTGTTGAGGCATATTTCTGTGAGGATTTTGAACAAGATGGAGATTAGAATCTGAAATTAACTGATTCAAATGATGGCTCATGTTATCAAATATTTCCTGCCTGGTTGAGATGATACAGATAAATATTCAGGTTTCTTTACTCCGATGACCCTAAAAAGAAAAAAGCAGACAAAAAACCTCCTGCAAACCAAAGACACAGGAATTTTGTTGGGGATTAAGTTAAAGGAGGGATAGGTAAAGGTCTATATTAAATGATTTTATCATCTGACAGAGAATTATACAATCTATCAAACCCAAAAAAGAAAAGAATATCTCACAACTCCACCACTTGGCTCTATGTAGTAGGTGAATTTAATGTATTTTACTTAACATTTTACAACCTTGACATTGCACTGATTGATTTTTTTTAATATTTTGCAGCTCCACTCAAACCCACTATTGCCCAGTTGTCCACCTGGCCAGTCAGTCAGACAGCATATATCCATTGTAACTCTGTTGAAGCTGCAGAGAACCATAGCCCAAGGGTGATACTTCTTGTCATATATTAAACCAAAGCTGGAAGAGAAAACAAACTGCTGAAAAAAAAAATAGAAGCAGTCCTGTGTAAAATTTGCAAATCTGCCTTTAAGAGAGTTTGGGTGACAGGTCAGACTTTATGGGAAGACAATTTACGATTACAAAATTGGTGATCTTTGTAGAGGGTGAAAAGTTTACTTTTCTACCCATGTAGTCAGAGTTAAAATACAGTGTTTTGGATCAAAGCACATGGACTTATTATGAGAGGCCAGTCAAGGTCCATGCCCAAGTCTAGAAGTTCAGAAACCGATAAAAACTTAAATTTTGCTGTTCAGATACTGTCCATTTGACCGGACTGGTTTTGAAATGTCTTGCAAAGACAAAGATCTAGAGAACCAGATGTACTATTACATTTCACTTCACCAATACCCTCTACTTTGTAGTATTCCCTGACATAAAATCCTAATAATATATGTTTATAAATACTTTTGCAAGGCACTATAAATTACTTAGTGATATGATAGATATATATGCATAAACACAATATACTGTATTTATTCTCCAGGCATTTCCAGAGAACAGAGGAAATAAAGAATGTAGAAACAACAGTTAGACATGAGTAATTATTGATTGCAATACTGAAAAGAATCAGATTATCCCCTCATAGATTTAGTGCCCTCGAATGTAAGAACCGCATGTTTTTGTCCCCAAACGGGCACATTTGTTGCATCCATAATGTTGTGTCAGGACAGCTAGAGACTCAAAGGAGAGATCTATTCGTTCACCTCTTTTAAACAATCACATGCTGAGGAATTCATTTGTCTTGGTTTGGCTTTGTCTCGGAGGTGGCACGAAAGCAGTAGCCTCCTTTTGTTGCTTGAAATTGATGCCGCTAACGGTGTAATAAAAACGTCCAAAACCCGCGTTTCTGTTTGAGGGAAGATCTTCTTTTGTTTCCCCCTGCAAAAGTGCTCGTACTCAAGAGATAACTGTGGGCTGTTTAAGTGGCAAGATTAATATGTTGTGCACTTAGACTGGGGTGTGTTTTCTCACACCGGCAATATCTTGGGTGTCACTATCAAAGCTCTCTCTCTTTGTACGTTCTCTTCGAATTCAGCTCCTCTTTATTCCCCTGAATGGTAAACAGTGCAGCGTGTCAACAGATAGCACATTTATCTTGTCAAAGGCTGCTTTGGTGCCCGGAGATATTGCAACCATTAAGTTTTAGATACTTTACAAAAAGAGATAAACGTGATTTAATCTTTTTTTAACTGAGTGTGGGGATGAGTATCTTAAGTAGTTTGCCTCCACAAAGGGTTTCACTTCATCACGTTTTGTCACCACGCAACCAAAAACGTTAAATGTATTTTTTTTTTTTTACATATATGTATTTGCAAAACAGTTTAAAACCAGGCAGATTTTGTAAACCTTGTTATGGATTCCCAATTGAATTTAAGTCTGGAATTTGCCTGGTGCATTCCACACAAGTATATGTTTAGATCTTAACAGTTCCATTGAGGCCTTCCCTGTATCCATCCCAGTCTTTTGCAGCTTGTAGGATTTTTTGTGTCACCTATTTACTTGAAGAAAAACACAACTTCACTTAAAGCTGGGCAATGAATTTGACCAGAAGGCTTGTGGACATGTTTTAAAAACAATAAAGTAATACTGGATGGTTGTTCCTGTGCCTCATGTTTTACAGTTGTTTAAATTGTATTTTCTATTTTATTTTATTTAATTAGCTGTTTAGATATGCTTTATAAAGTGTATCTATGTTTGGTATATACTATATAACAAATGGTACAGCACCACCATTTTCCAATCTGTGTGTAAGGTGTTCAGGGTGATGCAGAATTACTTTAGTTCTGATCACAACAAAACAAAACAGCTTCTTCCGTATGTTTGCTCTTTGCCCTAGATCAGTTATGTACATAACATAAATCAATGCTTCATTATCAGGCTTCTGGCAAACCTGATGCATGGTACAGAGCAAATTCAGCTACTTGAATTAGCTGCCTTAAAAACAGCCATGATGGCACCATTTGTGGGACTGATCACCAGACCCCTTGCAACTCTGCAATGGAAAGTAGGTATAGATGATGAACGGATTAGCAGTTAGGTGACCTCTCAAGGCATTTTCTTGTTCTGGCTTTATTCTCTATTTTTCACCCTATTTTTAAATAATTATTTTTATTGGTAGAAACAAACCATGACCCGTTGGTCTATCACAAGAACACTAAATATAATGAAGTTTGTGGTTTCAATGTACAAAGTTTAACGGTTAGAATTGCTTAAATCTGTGTTGATGTGGTCAATTCTTCCTTTTCCCCGTCTTTGTATTTACTTTCTGCATTTGTTTTTTTTATTTTTGTTCTTTGTTTTTATACCTTGACAAACAGTAACTTGCCATGGCTGGATTACTGAGCTGTATCTGAAGACTAATGAGACAAAATTTCCCCCGAGGATCTTTATCTATTGCTCTTTGGAGAGCACCTTGGGGACTCACTTTTCCTATCTGTCACTTACTCAAATATACAGAAACACACACACACTGATCTAGTGCAACACACCACCCATCCCATCACAGATCTGCCCCTCCACTGTCTGCCAGTCATCCCCTTTTCACCCCTCCATCTCCTCTTCCTCATTCTTCAGCCCCACCTTCACTCATTGACACTCTTGTTTCCTCTAACACTATCATGTTGCACAGCCATTTCACTTTTGCACCTTGCAATTAAAACTAGCAAAGAGGTGGAGGAAAAGAATACGTTTTCTTTCAGCCCCCACTTTACCCACCAACCCCTCCTCCAAATAGCAACCGTTCAGCATTTTCTTTTTTTTTTGTGGGGACATGTGTTAGAAATTCAAAGTTTACAAGAATGGCAGGCATGGAATTAATTAACAAAGGAAATCTCACCACGGTTTTCTGCTGGAGTTGATAATTTAACCTTTTTTTTTTGTTTTTGCTCGTATGATGGGAGGTGGAGACTGATTTGGCCGAACACAATAATACAAAGTGTAAGATAAAGGAGAATATTTTTTTACGCTGGAGGAGTTGCACACAATGATGCACATGCATAGCATTCACCAAAAGTGGAGAACACCCACTTGGGAAGTCTATCTCTTTGATCGTTTTGCAATGCGACAATGATCTCATGTACTCTCCCTGTACTTTTGTGTCTTTTAATGGCTGAACGTTGGTTCACAAATGTGTGGCCGATCCGATCTGACTTCCTAAGTTTGTGAGTTAGTCTGGTGGGGAATATGTATGGTTTGGAATGAGATTCCTATGGCATGAACAATAAAGTTACAAAAACAACAACATACAATGTGTGAACAAGCATGTAAACACATTCCATTGCCAGTTTTGCAAGGCAGCTGTCAATAGATTGTCCCACATAAGTTGTCCATCTATTCAACTCTAACAGAGTTACGAAGGGTCTCTTATGTGTATAAAGTAGATGAATTGGATTTTATTTGGCAGTTGCTCACAGATCCAATGGATTGATTAACAGTGTTTAAAGTAAGATGTTGAAAGGTGGAATGTTGTTTTGCAATCTAACTTTGCTATAGTATAAACCTATTCAGAACTCAATCCATAAATCCATGCATACAATCTAAATCAGCAAAATCTTTTTTCTAAAATCTAGGTTCAGTTCTTTCAGTTGTATTTTTTTTTTCAGTGACTCAAGGGGCCATTTATTGGGACCACGTATGATAACAAATCATAACAATATAACATTTGTATAACATTTAACATATATATATAACAGAACAATTCCTTTTTATTAAGAAAAAGTGCCTTACCTGTCACCCACAGGTCCATGTCTAATCTTTCTGGGGCTTATCAGGACATAAAGTCGCAGAGTCGGAAATTAAGATCTAGGAATTTTCCAAATCAGCTTTAGGTATTGCAGGTGCTTTGTGGTCCTCGGACGAGGCTGATTGGATCAAGATCCTGTTTCTAACAATATGATATTATGGGCAGCTGGGGGACTTGTTACAGACTAAGCAGGGAAAACATCAAACCAGTATTTTTTCTTCTGCTCTCTGATAGCATTTTTGTTTCTTTTTCATGTTAATGTATAACAGTACAAGTTCAACTAAAACATTTGCTCAATGTTGTGTTAAGACTTTAATGACGCATTCACAGTGGGAAGAGGACACAACAAAAGACCTCAGACGTTTACAATACCTCCGATGAGTGTACATACTCCAAGTTATGCTCAGGTTTGTCATATTTTCCTAATTTACTTTCACGTTTGTTGCCATAACAATCCGTAATTTCCAATTTAATTAGGTTGCTTGCTCACCGTGGGTCTGGCTTTAAGTATAGTATAGTCATTTAGATTAAGCATGGTTCCTTGTGGTATCTATACTAGAAGCTTTGGCTTGGAATCAAGGTCTTTTTAAAACAGCCAGTCTTGTTAGAGTTTAAACAAAGGTGGTAGTGTCTACTCTGAAGCAGTTTATTGTAACAAGTCCCTTTTCCAAAATTGCCACCTTAAAGCTCAACAAAATGTTTGTTGCTTTTAAGGTAGGGCCTTTAAACTTGAAAACACCACCATTACCTTTCGGTCATGGTGGTGGCAGCATCACGCTGTGGTACTTTTCCGCTACCGGGGGTACTAATGTAATAAAGTAATGATTACCTCCAAATTCACCAATTTTAACATCAAACCAACCCCTAGCGTGTTGAAATTACACTTTGTTTCACTGAAATTATTTATGTTGGTTCTTGATAAAGCTTTCGTCCATGTGTCCAACATAATATAATATCAGGATTCTCGCTCCTCTGTATGGCACCCTAACTCCACCCTCACTCATGCACATATCTAGAATGAACAGGTCTGTCCATGTCCTACTTTGAAAGGCAGTTGTAACTCAGTAAAACATTTTTCAATGAATAAAGCAGGCTAACAAAATGCCAATACCCATGAGACATGACCGGATTCATTACCATAAAAAACTTTGGTTTCTCTGCAACTTGTGATATCACAATTAACTAAATATTACTTGTAATTTAAAGTTTTGTCTTGCCCAACTTTTTCTGCCTACAAAACAACAATTTAAATGAACTAATAATCCAAATATATATATATATATATATATATATATATATATATATATAACAAATATAATGAAATATATGTTCATAGTAAATATATATATATACAACATGGGAGATCCAGTGTTGTTTTGAAGAGCCTCGGTTAAAAAAAAGTATCTTGTATAAATTAAGATTCATGTCTAGTGATATCAATCATTTGATTTCTCCCAGACATTCATAAGTTCAGTTTTATCTCATGATTACAGTCCAGGTTGACTCAAGTCCCAAATTAGCCTTTGGAAAGGCAATTTATATATTTCACTTCGCTTCTTGGAAGTTAAAGTGCGTATATTTGCTGCCCTGGTTTTCTATCTGGCCTTGGTGCTCAATATTGAAGGATAGCCCAGGTGATTAGAGTCTGCTGTCTGCTCCAGCTTATTATGCCAAACATCACTAGCCCCTTCTCAAAATATATCATAAATAATTATTACAGAGTGCATGTTCACTGCTCTGGGCTATGGATATAACCTGTTTAGTTTCAAACACGGCCCAATCAATATAACTCTGTCATCAAAAATTTATGAAAACACCAGCATGTATTTTATTTATCTGGGATTTTATGGAACATTTTATATTTTTTAATTTTTTATTTGTTTCCTTTTCCTATTTATAATCATACTGATCTCTGCCTTAACTAGGAGCAACTGCATGCTGCTCCACTAGGCACACTTAGCATTTCGTGTGGGCGGGTTTGTGTTTGTGCGTGTATGTACTCTTAATCTTGGTCCAGCAGGTAGCACCGCTTGAGGGACTCTGAAATTATAGATTGAGGACAGGAGTCATGCATTGATTGACAGCCGCATTCTGTTTGCATGGATTCGCTGCACAAGGCCTAAAGAAAACAGACATGATGGAAATCGTAAGTCTCCAATTTCTAGTGCAGGGTAATTATGATGCATGGTAATCTGCAGACGTTGTTGGCCTCACAGTTTGACTCGCTTTCCTGTGTTTCTAGTTTAAAGCGAACCCCCCTCCTCCCACAGATGCTGTAACATGGTCAATACGCTAAGCTTGGCAGAACATCTGCAATTATACTTTGTTGTTCAGCTAATAAATGATTCACATGGTTGAAGTTGGAAATCATTATTAAATTTAACAAAATCAACCCACAGACAGCTCTGTAATTATCCCAAACATTTACTATTATTTATTGATCTTCACTAAGCACTAAAAGACAAGTCAACTCATAGATGCTAGCTCTTGGTACATAATTATTGTTTTTGCATGTTACTTTTGTTATTAGACTAATCTAAACACATCCATTCATGGAAAAGCCCATAAGTTCTCTGAAGTTTCTTTAAGAACAATGTAACAAGCCTCTATTGCAATAAACATGGAAGCAATCTAACTGCATATTTATGAACATTGTAATTGTAGTAACCAATAGCTGACCTACATCTGATTGCATCAGGTCAAAAAATTTGCAGTAATGTATCATCCGGAGAGAAGAAAAAGGTGACAGTAGACACAGACTACAAGTTGAAGCCCAATTTCTTTACATATTTGTTTTGAATTATGATTTTATATTATGGTCTCGTACCAAAATTGGCAGGTATTTTGTTGAGAGTAGCATAACATATGCCCACGCTCCACATGTTATGGATGTGCAAAACAGCACCTGCAGGTCAGGTTTTGCGCCTGAAGATGCACGAACCTTTGCAGCTTAATAATAAATGTGCTACTTCTTCCAATCATCTGTTTTAATTTCTGTGTATAATTATTTTATTGTATATTTATTTTTTGGCAATTAGTCTTGTCTTTTAAACATAATCCCTGTAAAAATGCAATGAGACGCTGACTGCTGTTTTGCATCACTGCTGAAAATTGTAACTTCACTATCTCACTGTTATTCAATGGACATTGCGACTGTCCGTAGGCTGCTTCTCAAACTTGATGTAAGCCTGTAGTGAGTATTGATGAGAAACTTAAGTCCACCATCAATCCTGCATGAGCAACTGCTGTGGTATTCTTTGCAACATTTGTAATGTACAGTAAAATTTATAATGAAAAAATGTCTCAAAGGTGCAAAGACGAGAAGTACGGACGACCACATTTCTGTTTTGTTTTAATGCTAATAAATTATGGAAACAGAAAATGTTCAAGGAGTGAACAAAGCCAAATCAAGAATTTTAGCAAATTTGAAAAAAAATATGGGAAAAAAAACCTTCTGTCACGCTCCTTCCTCTCTACCTCCTGTCTGACAAAAGCAGCCATCTCTGCCCACCCATGTCAGGTGCATTTAACACGGCTTTGAACGCCAAGCTGCCATACTTTAGTGAACACTTTGTTTGTTGATGCAGGAGTCCTCCACCTTGTGCTCGGCTATGGGTTCATGTATTAGAGATGTACGCTTTACAAGAGGGCACATGTGGGGAAGGGGGGATTTAGAAGGAAGAAGGGGGTGTTTTTGTTTTGATAGGCTGTATTGGAGTAGTTTTCACTTAGCATTTCAGCATTAGTTCATGTTTCAAAAACAAACCTCTCAGATTTTCTCTAAAGAATAAAGAACTCTGTGGGTGCTCTTGTGTGTCTGACAGCTGTATATTGACTTGTTTACTTTTAGCAGGTGTGTTTATGGTCTTGTTTTTCAAGACAGGCCTTGAACCTGTATTGGATTTGACAGTGTGAGGTATTTTCCAAGTTTGTGTTATTTCAAGCCCTTACCTTTCAAAAGTTCACTTTAACTATTTGTGATCCTTCAGCTCAGACTAACACAGTACAGAATACAGATTGCATTGTGTAGGTTTTCCCAAATATGTTGCGTTAAAACTCAAATCTTAATGTATTTGATTAGAATTTTATGCAAATTAAAACTCACTGGAAACACTGTGAAGCTGATGAAAAACACATCGAATTGAAGTTCAATGACTGGTGTAGATTTAATCGACTCAAAATTGAACCCGTGTTTGTATACATTCAAAGCACTTTTTGTCCTCCTCATTATACATTTTGCTGGCCAAACTAAGGTGAAAGGATGCTTTAGGTTAAACGGGAGCGATGTTTGAAACAGTTTTTTTGCATGTAGCAAGTATCTGTACTTTGGCTCACAAAAACAAATTGTTTGCAGATTCACCTTTTGTCGTAATTTAAGTTCACCAGCCTTTCATGTCTAGAGGTTGGATTTTTGTTTTTTTTGTGTGTTTTTTGCAAATACCTATTTGCAGTATAACTCAAGCTGAGTCAGGCTGAAAGAAGAGCATTTTCGAACATCAGGTTTTAGGTCTTGCCATACTATGTGGCAGGACTTTGACTGGGTCATTATAAAACTCAAGTATCTGTTGATTTAAGCAATTTACTTTTGTTGTTTCGTATCTTCATAACATTGTGTTTTACCAAATATGGTGGGTTTAAGTCCCATATTACAAGATATCCTAATACACCTGAATTTACTGCAGTCTTTTGAAAAAAATGATTTTATTAACTGTAGGTTTGCAGTGTTATCTGACCACAGCTTTTTCAGCTTTCCTTTATTGTGTCCCATACTGATTGCAATTAGACGTATGTAGTTTTTTCGATATTATTTTCAGGGGGGTTGCATATAATATAATGTGAGTATATGTGAGTAAAATTGACTGTGTACAAATGCAGAGGCAACCTTTAAGACTATTTATAAAAAATAATGTATGCATAATACCAGGAAAGACATGTATAATGTCTCCTCACTTAAATTGTCCCCTAAGTATATGGCTATATTTCGTAATAAGCTTAGTTTGTGCAGTGTTTTTTATTTTTATTTTTGCTTTCACATCGGCAAAAACATATATATTTATGTTGTGAATGCAAATGCATTCCACACTTTAAAGATTTTGGGTTTTAAAAACCTATTTAAACACTATGACTTGCTACTTTACATATAATCAGAAAAAGTTCATTACAGTAGTAAATTTAGAAATATTAATGGGGCATGAATACTTTTGCTCTGTAAGTTCCTACTAATATCATTTATCAACCACATGACCTTTTTATTTAACTGTAAGACGGTCTTAAATTTAGCATGCATGGAAGAGGGGCTATTTGCATGTCTAAGGTTAAGCCCAGTTGCCCTTTATATACCAGGTGAGAAAATACTGATTAATCCCCCAAGGAGGTGAGTATAAAACACATATCTACAAGCTTCTGGTTGTTATATGTAGCAATAGGAAAATTAAACACTGAAATGTGTCAAGCCTTAAATTAGCACCCCATATTTTAGTGCCATTTTCCATAGTGACATACCGCAAAGGCCCCAACAGACAGGAGTCATCTCACTTGTTGTCAGACAAGCCTCCCGTCACTTCACCACTGTCTCATGAATTAGCATGAGGTCCCGATTTCATTTTCAATCCTTTTGTGTGCGTTTTATTTTTTTTGTTTGTTTCTTTAGATGGGGGGTGATTTTGGCTTCAGCTGTTTGGAGGGTTGCAAAAAATTTGAAACGAGCGAGTTGCTTTATATATGCTTCATATTAGCATATATATATATATATATATATATATATATATATATATATATATATATATATATATATATATATATATATAT
>JAVLVB010000040.1:427640-470256 GCA_032876305.1 Orestias chungarensis
AGCACTCCCTCTCGTGCGATATTGCCTTTTATATATATATATATATATACATATATATATATATATATATATATATATATATATATATATATATATATATATATATATATATATATATATATATATATATATATATATATATATATATATATATATATATATATATATATATATATATATATATATATATATATATATAATTATATATATATATATATATATATATATATATATATATATATATATATATATATATATATATATATATATATATATATATATATATATATACATATGTATATATACATATTTATATATATACATATGTATATACATATGTTGAAACGTAGATATTTTAATACTTCCATGAGTAAAAATAGAATATCCTATATGAACAGAAAAATATAAGTAACAAATATTAATATAATACTATTTACAGTTTAATAAAATAATATTACTCATAATCTAAACAGAATATAACTATGAATGCACACATGTAAATAGAAATTACTCTCATCCCATTTGTAATATTTCAGATCATTCATCTCACAACTCTGTCAAGTCAGTCAAAAGGACCAAATTAATTTATGATTTTGTGCAGGCTTGCTTATTTTCATGGACAGTTAAACAAGACGTGGAACCTTTATTAATCTGCCTCTACTCTTGGTGTTTCTATGAAAGCCATAAAAAATAAGTTATTAAATGTTTTTTTCTCATGCCATGAGGTCATGAGATACTGCCCTTGACAGTTAGCCATGTCACCCATTTAGAAGACCAGCACGGTTAACAGCGCACTGCAAATTGAATATGGCAATTTAATATGTTTGTTTGTTTTTACAAACAAAAGGAACTGATCATTTTCAATCCCTGACTTTATGCTAAATTGTGTGGCAAGGCTTACTTTTCAACCATAAATATTTTTTCAGCACTAAGACATGTATGCATATGTGTATGTCATGCATTTGGAGGATCTGGGTGCGCACAATCCTGTCAACACGATGTAGCTTCAAGGTTTTCTGTAAGGGCAGAATAAAAGATTTTTAGTCACCGTTCTGAATCAACGGAAGGGCGAACCAACGGAAGGGCGAACAACAAATTGGCTTTCAAGTCTTCCACTCCAAATGCTAAGGTTAGGCTTTAATTGTGGCACCTGGGTCGAAAAAGCAGCCGACTTATAGACAAAATAGCGACGCTCGTGTCAACGGACATGTTGTGAATAGTTCACATAATACCAGTTTATACACAGTGGACACAGAGCCAGCCACCTTTGCTCCGCTCCCTTGTTCTCGCTGAATAAGAATCTGACATAAATTCTGCACATATAAAATTAGTAAATGCCACCGTAGCTGTAGTTAAATATCACACAAACCCCCAGGGAGGGGGGGGGGGGGGTGGGGGGGTTGGGGGGGATGCTGGCAAGTTACCTTGGCCTATTTTTTTTTTCTTTCTTTTTGATACAGGAGGAGGGAAAGCCAGAGAGAAAGGAAGGGGAGGTAGGTTGTCTGGAGAATGGGATGATAGAAGTTGATATGGAGTGGTGAAGGGAAAGAAAACAGCTGTACATCATTAGAGGGCTGGGAGTTGCAATATTTAGATCTGGGACTGTAACTATTTCCACTGTCCCATCTTTTCATACTTAGTCTATCAAATTATTCTGCTCATTCTACCTCTGGTTTGTCAGCTTTTCGCCAACTTTTTCCAACTTAATAGCCTTTCTAAAAAAAATTTGCTGGATTTTTTTTCTCCCAATGATTTTTAGATCAAGATACATTCTGTTAGATCTACTCACCTATTGTTTATTGGGATTTAAACAACACACATTTATTAACATGTGTGTATTGATTATTAGCCTAATCCTTTTGGGAGGCAGCTATTAGTTTTGGGTTAAAATGTAAAACATTGATGTATAATGAATACAGACTTAAACATTTAGGATATTCAAAAGTATTGTGAGAATTGTGATAATGGAAGAACCCTGGACTGGCTTTGGTTTAGTTTTTTGGCATCAGTATTTTCTGGATTATTTTCCCTTTTTTCCTGCTCCTCTCCCTTGCTGTCCTCCACTCATCCTTTTCCTCCTCTGCCACCAGCCTGTTGCTTTCACAGCGTGCGCCTGGCAAAGTGCCACAACCCTCCCCTCTAATTTACCAACTGATTGCTAAGGGGTTTTCTCAGTTCAGAAAGAGGGAGGCTGTTTACAGCCGTTAAGTGACAAACTGACAGCAATTAAACCATTACTGCTGCACGGCATCATAGACTTGACTTTATTTATTTTTGTATTGCTTGTACGACACGGGTTATGCCAAAGCAATAAGTGCTGTGCTTGTTGTTGGCATTTCATCTTAATTGGAAGTCCTGGTTCCCTGCCAACACCAGCAGTCATGATGCAATAGACCTGAGAAGCATAGGAATGTCATGAGACATTCAGTGAATCGTTCTTGGTGACCTCTGTATATAATAATATTCAATTTTAATAAGGTAACTTGTTAAATAGGCTTTTAATTCAATTAAAAGTGAATGCATCTTTAACTGCAGCAGCTTTATCACACACTGAAAGTCCAACCACGAATTTAAAAATGTCAAACATTCATAAGTTTATGATTAGGATTATTTTTACACAATCATTTTTGATTTTAACCAAGTTTTCATCAAAATGACTCCACAATGTCTTACAATCTTACAAAGCTTCAACGGTTTTTGGTAGACAATAATGCACATCAAATATACTGAATCATGCTAAACAGTGGAGATACTGTGTGTTCCCACATTCATCCTGCTTTAATGCAACACCCACAAATATGATGTGATTGAAACTGTAACTTTCGTTTTAGTCTCATCAGATTGTAGCTAACCCAGCAGACTTATCCAACATCCTCTTGATGGTGGCAAGTTAAACCTTGGCCGTTGTACATGTTTGTTTATCATATTAAAGCGTTCTATGGTGCGTCAAGGACTTCACTTGTCACAGAAGTGACAGCTGTGCAGTAAACGGTGGGTGCGTAAAAAAAAATTAAACAAGTATCAATTGTATGACTTAAGAAAAAACATAAATTATATAAAAAGCATACAAATATTTCTAGTAAACCCCAGAAATATGCATAAATAGTGACAAAGAAAAAATCATCATCATGATCAGTAACTGACAAGATCTTTTATTACCAAGCTGTTTGCTTTAAGCTTTTTAATTGTTTTTCTTTAATTGTAGATATGAAAAATTTCAGACGTGTCTCTACAGCTGACCTATAATCAATATAAATTTTGCCTATTTTAGATGTCCTCTTGTCTTTCCAATGTTTGAGTGTAGCTTAGGTTATATTTTGAGTTAAGGCATATGCAAACACTTAGAAAGTCATGTATTTACAATACGAAGTCCCTTACCCTTTAAATCAATCTTGACATAATAAAGCAAAAATGGATGCTAATGCAAATAACTGCTTAGGACACATTTAGATAAAGTAGCTGTAATATTGCTGATTTAAAAATAATCTTATTGCATTTCTTTAGTCTTCCCAATGTAACTGTTCTTACACATTTGTACAAGGATTACCCAGAAAAGTTAAGCACATATATTTTTTCAGATAATCATTGGAAACATAAATGTGTGCAGCTTTACTGTAAAATTTACTCTTGCTAACACAACTTGCCAGATACAGCAGGGCCTAATTTGGTGGGGATTTTCAGAGTAAATGTTATTGCACTCGCATGCATCAACGCCACATGTTTTTTCGTTGGATATTTTGCTGGAAGGGGTGGTTGGGATTTCTTCCCCAAAGGGATTGTGTTAAATTACTCCAAAACGTTTACCGTCCAGCACGCAAAATGCAGTTTCTCAGGCATATGGAACCGCTTATGGATTGTTGATGTACAGAATCTATAACAAATGATAATGATTTGCAGGTGCGGGGCGGATGAGGTGTGGTCTAGCTCAATGGTTTGATGGCTTCAGGATGAGTCGCGTTCCCAGATTCCACTGACTAATGAAATTGGATATTTATGCTTATTTTGCTCTTTTCATTCAATGTGAACTGGTGGATGAGTTTAATATGGGCATATGAATGGGAGGGTAGTTCTGTGTTTTTGAATAAAAAAGAAATCTGTCATATAGATGCATTAAATAGTAGGAAAGCAAAGAAAATTGGGCCAAACTGTTGGTATTGTTTCCATCTGTCTTCATATCTATTTGTGCTTGCTAATCAATAGAACACCACATTCAAACCAATGATTTTTGAAAAGCCCAGTGCCTTAATGAAGCAAACGAATGTCACACATTTACAAGTCTAACAACAACATCTGTACATCTGTCAGACTCATATGCATATTTATCACATCTTCACAAACAAATTGCCTACAGATTACTTATTCATATTTTGACAGCTCCTTAGTTCCCTATCACCTCTAGGAAGACGAGAAGACTGGATGTAGAGCTCATTAATGAGTTGCAGACAAATTCCTTTGTTACGTCACGAGAAAAAAAAACTGTTCCAGAGCTGCACAAGGTAATAAAAACAGAACCTTCAGACAAAAAAAAAACAGATGTGTAGTAAATTCAAATACATGTAAAATACCCTCTTAGATGGGTAACATACCATCACTGACCACACGAAAATGTATTCAAGCTCGTGACAAATAGGATTACAGGACAAACGAGTGAGTGTTTTAGAGGGCCTAATTTGTCGTCTCCAATAAAGGCTATTGCGGCTTAAAAGACGGGGCTCTTTGCACACTTGTTGTTTGGAGCCAAACTGATGTAATGGATGTAATTTCTGACAGCTGTCGGGGGCCAACAAGTATTGAGTCAAATTCTGCATGTCATGCCAAGTTTCTCTGCATCAATATGTATAAGGTGAACAGGGCAAAAGAGAGGCTTCTTTGCTACAAATTGATGACTGCCTGCTGTGGTAACAAGAGGCCCCATCTGGTGCTGCTTTAGGTTTCCCCAGGCTCCATGTGCAGACAGAAGAAAACTGGGTGAAGGGAAGGTGGCGGTGTCAGTGTTTGAGGGTAAAGGGGAATAAATGATTGTAGAGGTAACTGATTTTAGGGCATTTGGATGAAAAAGTGATGAGGTCTAGATGGTCAATCCTCTGGAATACCTTAGGCACCTAGTATGCTTTTTTTCCACCCAGATGGTGATACACATAGTACTGTGTAAAATTGTTTGCTCTCCTGCGAATACTTCTTTGTGACATACTTGTTGTCAAACAAATAAAATAAGTCAACAATACCTGAGGTATGTGACAATATATGTGTCTCTGTAGTGAGTTCACGAAGAGCCAAAGCAAAGCCATAATACTGCCTCACTGCGTTTAGTCTTCTTCCCTTAAAAACTGCTTCCACTCTTAAGGTTCTGACCAACCCAACACGGTGTCTCTCTTGTCAAGCTGAAAATTGTCTGTCTTAGCTCACCTGCCGAATTATTGCTGCTCAATCATTTAATTATATAAAGATACGATTGGATACCATGCTAAACACATGCTATCCATGTTTCGCTAATATTACTGTTTAAACTTCTTTTGTTTGAAAAAATATACCCGGTGTATGGTGAATGAACTACTGCAAAGAGCTAAGTGGGACCCTTGACATTGCAATGAACATCTCACAGCAGACGGTGTGTAGTAGAAAAAGCACATGTGTAAGTAATAATAATGGTGGCCTATTAAAGTGCCGGGGCAGGGTATTTCATAATGCCAAGATGTACAAAACAGCACTGTTTTCCTGACTAAGCTGAAAGCCAGACAGGCATCATTTGTCTGATTAATAACACCTACAGACATGTTAAAATGCCTGCGCCGACTAAAGATTGAGTTATTACGTTCTGTTCATAATAAATATGCATAGAAATTGTTGCCAATTGCAACAGTTTTTTTGTATTATTGTTACAACAATCTGGGAATTGAGATTGCTTCTAGCAAAACACTACAAATATTCCCTGGACGGTCTGGGCCAAAAAACATTTGGGGTTAAATGAACTCTAATGGTTGGTATTGTGTTTTGTATGATGTTACCATTGCATGCTACCTTTTCTGTAAAAATTATGTTTGCATTATCTTGTAGGTTTTCTCTTCCTTTTCTTACTTCCCATCAACTTTTTAGGATCTGATGCCTTTTAGGTTTAAACTATTTGAACCGATTAGAGTTTTGCTCTAGCGGTGAGTTTTTAGATGTGACAAAATGTGCCTTTTCTTTTCATAATATTACCATGATGTTGATTTTGCATCTTGATCATGTGTTAATAGCTGTACAATTGCAGCAACCTTCGTAACCACCGTCTTCTCTGTCGCCTTATTCAAGATCTAAGGTACGTGGCAAATATCACTCCAGAGATTTCATTGATTTCTAGATTTCTGTCACTGATTATCAAGCAATTACCAGTGTCTGTTTGATTTCCTCTATTGATTAAAGGCAATCCCTAATCAAACAGGCCTTATTGATGGAACAACACAGCCACCAGATTCCTGGATAAACACAACACAGCCTACAGCCCTTATTGCATAGACACCAATTGGCTGTGAAAATGTTTCAGCATTTCATTACCTCTGAAAGTATTACTAGGATTTTAGAGGATTTGTTTTTGAAGGAATCATTTTTGACAGTGTATGCAAAGACATCTCATTGGATGCCCTATTGCAAGTGTTGCTATCTTTTACAAAGAATACAAGATTTATACTGGGAATTTCTTTAAAAAAAATAATACTGTAAGCAGTAGGCATTGGCTTGTCACTATGAAAATATTCGCACTTCTCTGCACTTCTTTTAGATTAATAATTAAAAGTGTGCTTATTCATTTATTATAGGAAGTCATTGTTGCTGGAAAAAAAGAAATTCACTTTTTCATGGTGTATGAGGGGGAAGAAAACAAGATTTATATTGATGTTTTCATTTATGTGTTTGTCTGTGTCGTGCTGCAACGTGACACTGAGCAATGGAAACGACTGTGATAAATAATATACCAAACGACACCACTGCTTGCTTCCTCTATGACGGGAGAGCCAATTTCAATATCTATTATTTACACAAACAGCTTTTCGGCTACAGAGTAAGCAGTTTGTTTACTAAATATGTGTTTGGAGAAGGAAAACGCACAAAGTTGCATAATTGATGCAGACACGAGTTGTTTGTTCACATAAACGGATGCTTTGCAAAATGTTGTGGTGTAAGGCACATCCCTGCGCATTAAAAATACACATGAAAACGCTTCTGCTTTTCAGTCGCTTACTCAGTCGCACTAGCACGCATTAATATTGTAGATTGTACTTTGGAATGACAAAGCTTTTCATGTATGTGTATGTGTGTACTTGTTAAGCTATTCTAAATAGGACCTTCTCTGGTACAATCACGAACCTAAAGACTGGTGGGCCCTTCAGGGGCCAAAACCTGGTCCTCATGTGATCAACCCCTTTTTCTAGGGTTAAGAGCTATGTTTAGAGGTGGGGCTTCAACTTTTGTTAAAGCTAGGTTCAGATTTATTTAGCTAATTGGTAGAGTTAGGGTAAATGTGTAGGTTTGGCATAAATACAGTTGCTAAAATGAATGGGAGTCATTTTCAAGTCACAAAGTGTGTGTCTATGAATCTGGCTGTATTCATCAGGAAACGGAAGAAAATGAGGATTTTTTTTATACTTGTTACCTTCCATCCCTGCTTCAGGGACCCCACCACCCTCTTGCGCTAGAATCCACAAAATTAATCCTAATTTTAAACGTCTGCTCTGGTAGAAGATCAGGGCCAGGTGAGAGATAGTCTTTGCTTCTCGCCTTCAGGGCATCTCAAGCTCCATTTAATCCAAATGCCAATTTGTAGAGCACAAATAGGAAGAGGCTGGAGTTGGCGTGGCTGAGTTGTTTGGGCATTTGGTGCTCACAGTATAAAGATGTGGGACAATCTGGATGCCTGTGTGCTCGTACGTGTGAGATATTCTCTACGAGGGGTTTTATACTCGTCCGTCTCAGCTTGGAACATCTATAATTGGAGAGAAGGGAGCATCCGGAGGTTTGGGGTTGTCAGTCACTGTTTGGGTTGCCCTGGGGCCCCTGGCACTCCTGTGGGTATCAAAGTGATACTAATTAAATGTGGGTCCCGCTGCACCACCCTCCACATCGTGGGGCAAGCAGAAAGCCCAACTAGGCTGTCCTCTTCATGCCTTTGAGATGCTTCTTTTTGCACTAATTACCCATTGTCCAACTGACTCGCTCGTTCGTACATACGTTTCACCCCTTTTTCTTCTGCTACCCCCCATCTACATCATCTCTGCACCCTGCCTTACTTCCTATATTTATTATTTTATATTTCCCCGGCTCAGTCTGTCTTTGGCTTGGCGGCCTAATTAATCTTATGGAAATCTCCTCCAGCCAAGGTTGGCCTCCGATATTTGTAATGTGATCTGCTGATGATAAAAGTAAAAGCCCGGTACTGGGATGGTGAGGGAATAGTGTCATTTTTTTCCTGTCCCCTCGCATGTCAACCCCCCCCCCCCCCAACACTCCAGAGATGTGTGGGGGCAGTCAATTTTACCCACGTGCCCAGCAAACTGATATCCCAGAAAATTAACTTCAATTAATAACAGAAATCCCCAGATACAGCCATGGAGGCAGGCCTGGGCTTTGAAGGGGAACCTTCAAAGATGCCTCTCTGCCAGTCTTTTATAGGCCAGCTGGGGAGGGGTTTTCTTTTCATTATCATCAACCGCCATTTGAGCACTCGCTTTCCTTTTTTTCTATTTTTCCACAACTGCGGACATTTAAATAAAACCACTGTCAACAAATACAGGGAGTCGGACAAAAAATCAATTAGGATTTCCTCTGGCAAAACAAAATGACTGCTCATTATAAAAATGCACAGCCTGACCTTTGCCTCATATGTGCTCAAGACCTTGTTTGTAGGAGCTGAGAAGTTGCTTAGAACAGAAACGATATTAGCATACAACCGTTTTTATTTTGACTTTGAAAACCTTTTTGTGGAGAATCCCACTTTTTTTCATTGTTGTGTGGCTGTCACTTAAACTAAAGATTTGAATAAGTTTCCATTCATGTGAAATTTTTACACTTTATGACACTACAAAGAGTTACATTAAAAAAAAAAAAAATTCTCTCCTTCCTTTCTCAAGAGCATTTTGCATACAGCAATATTTTCCTCTAAGTGAAGGCTTGAAGTAAGAGAAGAAGCAGTTCTTTAGTTGGAATGCTATGAGATAGAGTTTAATAATAACGATGTCTCATTGGGTTGACAAAGCCTTTTCGGAGCATAAATACAAATAACGTTCAACCATTGTTAAGAACACCACTGTTGCTCAACCCTTAACTACCACAACTCTTAACAGCATAGTTTTACATTACATTAAAGCTAAAATATGTCAGATAATAAAGAAAAAAATCGACACGGAACAAAGATGCTTTTTAAAAACATTTGTAAACATTTAGATTCCTTCAGTAAACTGGGGTGAATGTATCATCACAACTCTGCTTTTGAGAAATATGCAAAGCATATAAATCTGCAACCATCCATTCCAGCAGCCATGTCATGCCAACTTCTGTAAGAATCACATTAAAAATAAAATTAAAAAAGCAGTTGGTTGAATTACTGATTTCATCCTTTGATAAGAGTTCAGAGTTGTATTTCCAAGACATTTTTCAATCATAGGTGAAAAGAACAGTTTTTCCTAATCTGGCTTTAGGACAATCACAACGATTATGCTGTTTTTTGCAACTTGTTGTACTGATCTTTGCTCCTTTCTATTGTTTTGCGACTTTGAGGAAACAAGTGTGTGTAACCAAAGTAAGCTAACAAAAAAAACTTTTTTCGTGCAAGTGTCTTAGCAAAAATGAGGTTTACCCATATGTATTTTCTGGTTCCAATGGCTGCATCCATCATAAATGTCAATTCAAAAGTTACTGTTTATAATCAGGACTAGTAAAGTTTTACTTCCATATACTATATTTTGTTAATAGCTTTTTGTAAAATCTTGCACATATCTACAACAGTCAATGTATTAATAAACAATACAGAAAGAAAGAAAGAAAGAAAGACAGACAGACAGACAGGCATATAGACAGACAGACAGACAGACAGACAGAAAGAAACAAAGAAACAAAGAAAGAAAGGTTACAGATCTATATTAAGGTTTCAAGTAAATAAAGATGACAGTGTAGATTGTGAAAGTGAGAACTATTGAGACGTGCTAAAGTGTGTTTAAAAGTTTTATTCAATATAAAACTTAATCCTCAGTCCCTAAAGACAAATTTTGTTCCGATAAAATCAGTGGAAGTTTTATTACATTACAGCATTACTGCCTGCAGCTATAAGTACACCAATTTCCCCTGTAATAAATTTCTGCATGCTTGTTGTGTCTTCACACAAACACCTTAACATCTGTCCCCGCAGAGCCAGCTTTGCTCTAAGTGGCACAAATACACCATGCTTATCAAGTCACAGTCCTTGGCCACCCTATGCAATAAAAGACAATTCTGTTTTCTTCACGCCGACTTTTCTGGAGTGCTTGTATGTCATGGTGGTCACGTCTGGGGAGAGAGCTCTCTGGTTATTTATTTGTGGCTGTTTCCTCGCCTGTCAGGATAAAGAGGGCAACACGGAGCCTGTCTGAGAACATAATTTCACTTTGAGTGCCTTAGCCTGAAGCGCTGAGCACAAGCGCACACATAAATACTGTACACACAGACTCTCACTCCCAAGCAGTGAGAGTGGCTGTTGACCTGCCTAATAATGCTTTTAGACTGCTAAAGCACTGCCCGGCCCGAGTCTGTGTTTTGTGTGTGTGTATGTTTGTGTCAGAGTGAGTGGTTAGCAGCTTAACCCTCCCGCTGACTCCTGTTAGGGCTAAAGGGATCCATGTCAACAACAAGCAATAAAAAGGATACCTCTTCCAGAGAGATGCGCTGAAGACGTAAACACCTACAGCTCAATGCACCTCTATCGAAATTGCACACACACACTCACACACTCACAACGGGCTTGGCATGTCTCAAATAAAATAGATAGAGGTAAAAGTATTTGAAGGGTCTATTAGCACGAGCTGTTTGGGAGTGATAGGGGTGGGATCAGTGTCACAGTTCCTCTTGGCTCAGCTCGGCCTCACTGCACACTGTGGGGAGCTTGGAGGCCTGCCAGCTGCCTGTTTACAAGCCAGACGCGTGTTTGATATTGGGCTGCTTAAATTTGATAGCAGCCGAATCCCCTTTCAACAAATATATATATATATATAAACCAAAGGGGATCCTCTGAAACGGAAATTGCCACTGTAGAGCATCTCTGTTGCATGGTCAGTGTGTGGTGTGGGAAAGGATTTTGCGTATTTCCTCTTCCCTGAATCAGTTTGTGAAAATCCCAGTTGCCACATTATTGCTAATCAGTGTTTTAAATTCTGTTCGCAATATATATAAAATTAGAATGTAAGTGATGGCATGTTAAGCAGAAACTAAGGATAGATGGATATGAAATTTTGAAAGCTGAATTATTGAAGGGTATTTTGACGCTTATAGGCAACGCATAGGCTAAATAACCAGATGAAGCTATGACATCCAAATACGTTGTTTTCTGGTGGTGATGTTGTTTAGAGAAATGGAAATGTTGCCTTCTGTGGGCAAATTTATCTGTAAAGCACATTTTGTGTAAAGTTTGTTTTAAAAGAAAGTGCATTTAAAAAGTTGAGAGCACAAAATTAGAAAACAGAAAAAAAGTCTTCGAAATTTCAATTGAGAAGAAAAAATATAGTTTAAAACCATGATATAATAACAATGACGAGTTAAATAACAAAACGAGAGATTAAATAAGACCATCTTAGCTGTCATATCCACTGTGATCAGAGTGGAGGTGTGTCTCATTTCCTTTGAAGATAGCACTGAAACACAGCCGTGAGGCTTCTACAAACACTGCTGGTGTGGTAGAAGAAACTAAGTCTGTTTGAATGGTACTATGGTATTCATGTTTCAAAAGGGCCTGTATTTGAATTATTGGGAATTCACTGTTTTTGCCCAGTGAATTGCATTATAAACATATCTGTAGGGTGCCACTTTGCTCGATCTCCTTGCTGCTGCTCTCAGACCACATTTTTTCTGACTTCCTCCTCCTCATGGGATGCATTGACTGGTAAATCCTCAATGAAATTTGAGTATGGTTGGTTGGGTCCATTGGGTCAAGGAATGTTGCTCTTTTTGTTTTTCAACAACAAAAGTTATCAGAATTTCAAATATGAATGATTTCTTCTAATACTTTTGTAACTCATGTGGCAAACCAGAAACATAAACCTATTTCATTTGAATGTAATGTAAAAGACTAATTCTTGATTGAGTTGGTTTCATCTGCCTTCCCATCAACTCTGACCAGCTTCCCTGTCCCTTACTGAAGAGAAGCACCCCTAGATAATTATGCTGCCACCATATATGACTTTTGGCTGCTTGTCAGTGCTTCTCATGTTCATGTTTTTTTGTAGATTTACAGTTGTGATATTGTCTTTCCATTTTCACATAATGGATTGAAATTTCAAATAAATATTACATAAAGTTCCAATTTAATATATTTGCTTGTGGTGGTTATTTCACAAAATATGTAAAAATCCACTTTAAGCATGAACCCTGTTCATGAACCTGTTAAGGTTGGAATTTGTATTCATTTTATAATACTATATATATATATATATATAATACTTGTGGGACTTGAAATGCTTTTTAGTAAATAATCCCAATTACTTAAATGTCCTCTTATTAAATGTTACATTTTTAACCATTTTCCCCCGGAGTAAAGAAAATGCAATTCTTTTTTTTTTTTTATCAGCGATGTCAATCATTGTGAAGGGAGCTATAGAAGTTTCCTAAAAACAAACAAATCAGCAGAAATCCGATCTGCATCGACTTTAATTTCGACTTGCTTATACAGTCATGGTAAAATAAAACACCAGCTAGATATAGAGTGCATGTGTGGAAGAATAGTGCAACCTTTCCCCCTTCGTCTTTTTTTTTTTTTTTTCCATGTGCCTATGTATATTGTCGCATTAATCATTTTCACCAGGCTGAATGTCACAGAGTCTTCCTGCTAGCCCTAAATAAACACTGTCATCCCGCTGCAGGAATAACCTTCACATATCACCGCTGCCATGTGCACGTGTGTTTGTTTACATACAGTATGTATGTATGAGCCGCACTAAAGGTTAGGAGGGCATGTAAATAAAAGAACTGTACTTGGTGAGTTTGCCTATCTTCATCTGTATATTTTCTTCAGCCCTTTTTTTTTTCTTTTTATAGGACTGTTTTGTGTTTGATTAGTCGGAGCCAGCACAGGCTATAGTTCCTCACACACAGAGAGTTTTCTGTCCCTCATTTTCTCTTTGTCTGTCTCTCCCTCCATCGCTCCTTTGCTTCCCACGTCTCCCTCTGAGTCTATCCCTCGTTTGTTTTCATTAGTGTGATTGCCGCAGTGTCTCCCTGACCTTCAGCCATCTTCAGCACTATCACCCTCTCCAAAGCACACATTCATGCAAACATTTCTCTGAAGGATTACTTCTGATTTCAGGCCTCATATTTTCATCCAGACTCTCATTCTGTCTTCATTGCTGTCAATTGCAGTAAGTTGGTAAATGTCTGTAAGTTTTACTCCTATAGGTACCGGTGAAGGTAAAAAAAAAAAAAAGTTCTTAATTGCATTTTGAGTCATTTTTCCATCTAACGGACACCTGGTGTTCAGTTTCAAAGTGTTGTGGTTGTAGATGTAGGCGGTTTAGAAATGGCCAGGAGATGGATCACTGAGTAGCCATAACCTTCCGCTGTGATTGGGGACAATTACGGCTTAAACTACAGCTTGAACCATAAAGTCACTGACACAGAAGGTCTTCCAGAAGAAGAAACATGTTCGGCGTGGCTCTTATCTGTGATTGCAGATCCCTTTTTACGCAGCATCCATTCACACTGGGGTTTATTGGCAGCGGCAAGACGGATTGCTTGTTGTGCGGGGCGGATGGAGAAAAGATTAATATTAATTCGACGGCTGATTGAAGGCAGCACTCAAGTGAAGTGGCTCGTGATGATGTCTCCTGAGCAACTCCCACGCACTGCTCCTGCCACCAGTAGGACAAGAAGGGGAGAAGAAAAGAAGACTGGAGAGAAGACACCAGAAGTGACAGCATGAGGGAGATGTCAGATGTGCCGCCCTCCACAATCTGCCCACCCGCTCTTCTACCATTGTCTCAAAAGACAATGTGCAAAAGTGTTTGATCAAAGTAAAAAAAATAAAAACGACCATCTACGCTATGTACTTCAAATTTACTTGATGAGCAATTAATCCCCCTTCCCCCTTGCTTAACAGCAACCTACTAAATTCCAGTTAAAAAAATGTTATTGATTGCCACATTGACTTGGCAGACATATGGCAGTCGCACAAGTACGACCAGTTGTGGTCTGAATATCTGTTCCAGGCTGTTGTTTGCTCATAAATATTTTGTAAGCCAGAACAGGAAGGCTGAAAGATCTTTGAGAGTTTAGATTGTAGCTGAGATGGGGAATTGTAAGGAGGTAACAATTATCTCGAAAGAACATTCAGCAAATTAAACACCTATTTGACCTCCTAATCCAATCTATTGACAATTTACATAGGTTAGCAAGGCGCTAGTGTTTTCAAAAGTACACAAGTTCTATCTTTAAATACTGATCTGATTGGACTAGACACTGAAAACCAATTTTGTAGTTTTCTGCTTCTAGTTTTACTAATATTTCAAAGACAAGAATCAAGAATCAAGAATCAGTTTATTTATATAGCGCCAATTTACAACAGTTGTCGTCTCAAGGCACTTCACAAAAAATCAATTAAAATCAAAGATACATTCTAACAAATCAATTTGAAAAAGTTTCCAATCTAAGGAACCCCAGCAGATTGCATCGAGTCATTGACTTGCAAAAGACAGTACGATGATTATAAACAGCAAATAACTTTGAGCTTCAGAAAAAGGCTGCATTGCACAACAATATTCTACACACATTTGGTTTGCAATTGAAAAACTTTATTTGAAGTACTTTTTTCACCCCCAGGCCATGGCACCTTTGGCACTAAGCCATACTGACTGAAGGGAAGAAAAAGTACTACTCCAAATGTAGATCTAGACCGATAATTCAATCAATGCAAATCTAGTTTAATGCAAAAGCTGTCAGTATAGTCAGTACATACACCAGTAATGAGAAATTTAGAAAGCATTATCTTAGCAAAATATTTTTCCAATGTGACAAGCCTCAATAAACACTGACCCGAGGTGTCAGGTCGAGATATGGTAATGTGCCGGGATGAATCGGAGTGTGCTGGGTGATAGCAAGTCCACACTGCTTGGAGCCAGGGTTGGAATGAGTCTAGTTGGTCTTTTGAGGATTGTGAGTTGCCAAGGTTTGATGATACAAGTAGTTGTGGGCAGCTCCAGAGGGGCCGGGTGGGTGAAATCAGTGAGAAATGAGCTGCACCTTTAGGGGGTATCTGAAATTAAGAATGATTAAGACCAGCGGGCAGTTCTTTGGGTAAAAAAAAGGAATTACACATTTGCAAGACTTAAAGTATGAGAACTTTAACTTTGAGTTTCACTATATATATATATATATATATATATATATATATATATATATATATATATATATATAATTTAACATTAATATTAATATACTATAATATACTGTTAAATTGTAATGGAAAAAACAGAAGTGGTTAATAAACTGGATGCACTGTAAAGTATTTCATTGTTCAAACACCGTTCAACATTCCGTTTTAAGTTCACACATGGCTTCGATTGTTTTGAATCTCATGAATGTGGCACGAAGCTACGCCATACTAGAAGGATTTTCTTGACGTGTGCTCATTTGCAATCTTTAGCTAAAGCCATAGTTTACAGAGAGGCTAAGCCCAAAATCATTCATACCCCTAGCAGATTTGGGATTAAAGTAATCATTTAATTTCAGCAACGCTTTCTCCAGTTGGAGGTAATATTAATGTTTTAGTGTGACCCATCAGGCGTCCTAAATCTTATATAGAGCCTGTGTACGAAACGTAATATTAGCTTGATAGCTATGGCATGTTTGATTGCTGTACGGGTAATTAAATTTTAATTTCAATATTTTATTACCATGTAAATAAAGTCTTATTCCATTCAAGGTTTTGGAATGGTCAAACCAGGTTTATCACTATTGGTGGTGCATATTCTTCAGCTAGATCCCTTAATGGTTACCTTTTGTTGGTTCAGCACCCTTGTGAAGGCTGTAACTGGACAAAATAGATGTCAAGTGAGCATAATTGGTGGAATAATTACATGGTTATAACACATAACACACATAACATTTTGGACAAAAAAGCTCCCTTGTAAAACTCACATTTGTTGTAATGGTAAAGTGTAACCATTAATTCTATTATAAATAAATTATAAAAATTTTAGTCTGCAATTAATCTAATATGAATTTCACATTTTATTCAAAATTACAGACGTAAATAAAACCTTTACCTTGACCCGCCCTAACCTTCAGCCGTTTACCCTTGAATAACCAGCAAGACGGCTTTAACAGACATGTAGAGCATGTGTGGCTAATTTTATGAGTCTCTGTATCTTTGTCATCACTGTTCAATTACTATTTCTTATTTAAAGCAGGTGGGATTCCTGCTGAGAGCAAAACAAGAGACAGGGATGTGTTGGTGAATCCGACGGGTTCTGGCATTTATTTTGGCTCCAGTAACTGATGTAATTAACTTTAGGACCTTTTCTGACTGTGGCTGCTTCCCTGAGCAATGTTGTCAAGCAAAACATGCCGAAATTCCCCTCCACAAACACATCCATATTAATTTGCGCACATATTCCATCGTAAATGTTATACCTTACCCTCAAATCCTTTCTTGGCTTTACCTTTAAACTCCTCATTTTATGCCATCATTCTACCTTTTTCTGCCTGGCTCATCTGCAAGGTCTTTTTAAGCTTCAAGTTGTTGTAACCAAGCGTAGCGCCTTTCAGTTACCCTCGATCGACGCAAAAGCGTTTTCTTGCTTTGTATCAATTTTGCACTCTGGGGAGACTTGCTCCCTACATGCCTACAAGTTAACTTCATCGCCTGTGACACTCCAATGTTGCTTAACGTAGCACTTTTTCCTCATCAGCCTGGTACTTTTGTATTGGGATGACTGACAACATACAGCCAGCCATCAGGTGTATGTTTGTACCTTGACTGTGTCAGGAAAACTACAAGAGTTTGCCGTACGTTAGAGCTTTCACTGGTTTCACTTGTCACTGACTTTTCAAATGGTTGAAGTTTGAATAAATGAATAAAACGAATGAATTTCACATCACGTAATGATTTACAGATTTTTCATGTTGCAGTCTCATGTTGCAGATGTACCAATAAAAGTAGCAAACGTTGCTTCCCTAAAGTATTCCCAGCACTTCACCCTTTCAGCCTTTTTTGATGGTATAGCTTTTTTACAAACTGATTAAAAGGTCATATCCCATTAGGACAAAGTGGGAAATGTTTTTTACATTATTGCAATTTATTTTTTTTAATAGAAAAACCAAGAAATTATATATGGACAAGTCTTAACATCCTATTAATAATAGCTTATAATATTCTACAACCGTAAATATCTTTGAATAGGATACCTCAGTCATTTTTAGATGTCTACAGAGATGTTTAATCAGGTCTGTGTTTTGGTTTGGCCACTCCAAGACACAATGTAAACTGTGGAATCCATATTTTCTTCTATTCTCTGTAGCCTGCAATTTCTTTCTCCAGATGAAAAAAATAAAAATACAGAACATGATGGAGCCACCACTATGCTTCATTATAGATTTGATACTGACCTCATATTGAGCCACGCCTGGTTTCTTCCAAGCATTACGCCCAGAATTCACACCAAAGAATTAAATCATAGTTATACTAGACTTGAGAAAATGTATTTCTCATGATCTGAGGCTCCCTTAGGTGTTTTTCCGCAAACACCAGATGTGCTCCCATGTGCCTGTAATTGAAGACTGGCTTTCATCTGGCCACTCTCTTGTACAGGACTGATTTGTTGGATTGGTACAGAGATGGTTCTTTTCTCTCCAGAGTGGAATTTCTAACAGTGTAACGATCAGGTTGACTCCTTGACCAAAGCCCTTCTTCCCCGATCACTCAGCTGGATAGCTTTAGGAGGAGTCCTGGTAGTCCTTTCATTTTTTTAAAGATGTTGGCCACTGAGTTTACTGGGACATTCAAAGCTGTTGAAGCCTTTCTGTATCCTTACCCCAAATTATGTCTCTTGTGGGACACAATATATGTAGACTCATCGAGTCCAATCAACAAGTAGACTACATTCAAGTGATAAAAACGTCTCAACAGTGAACAACTCAATGTAGCTTCATTGAAAAGGCAGTGAATACATGTACTACATAAATTACCTATATAAATAACATTTACTGGTTTTCTATTTTGAATCAATTAAACATATATATCCCAAACCAGATTTTTACACATTCTTATAATAGTTTGTGAGTGTAGAAAATGTGAGGAAAGCAGATAATTAAATTGCATCTGGTGTAATGTTGCAACATAAAAAATGTAGAAAAAGTAAAGCACTGTGAACATTTTTTGGATGCACAAAGTGAAAGAAGTTGTTCATTTTAAATTTCTTGACAAATAAAACTTCTGTGAAGTCCTGCGCACTTTTTCACTCCAACCATATTCTGATTTTGCTGTTTCTTCTGTTAGAAGAGTGTGGTCAAACTTCAAACTGTAAATGTGCATGTGTAATACGCCTTCATCCCATACTGTCAGGTTTTTCCTGTGATTTTTATTTTTGAAGGCGCTCCAACTTGTAGAAAGTTTAATAAACTTTAGCGCACATCGCGCACAAAACCTGTAAAAGGCACAACACATTTTACAAGACTACTTTTGACTGGGTCAGTCTGGATTCCTGGTATTTCAGCTGCAGCTTCGCTTTAGCTATATCTTCGTCAATAATAAATAACGATGCTTGAGATCTGTATTGTTTATTTGTCAGACAGAACCCGGGCACATCTCACCGATACGAAGCAGATAATATGGCTATGATGGTCGCTGGATGAGCCGGCGGTGCAGACAAGGTGTTTGTTTTCACAAGCTGATTTCCCAGACTAAACGGGAATCGCTTCCCACCAGCTGGTAAGGATCATAACCAGCAGCCAGCTGGAGGAATAAAATGGAAGCCCCGGCATGACAGGCCGCTGTTACATATCTGCTAACGAATGAGCTGTTTACTGAAATGACGCACCTGAAAAGTTTGCGCCCTCAACTTTCATCTCCACTGTGAATTTAGGCTGAGATCACAGATTTACGGAGGAAAAGTAACAGTGGAGCACCTGCTTTGTCTTCAGATCAGGGTCAGACTGAAATATGAGCTCTAACGGAGGCTACAAAAAGCAAGATGCTATATTTGGTCGTGCGGAAAATTCTCTCCACCTTGTCTTTTCTGTGCTTAGTCTGTCTGTGCTGATACACAGTCCAGGTGCTTGTAATGACAGCCGCCTGGCCTCACAAATCTACGTCTCAGTGTTCAGTAACTCCACATGTCCAGACAGGGCATTTCATAAGCATTTCATCTGTGTTAAACTAAGCTTTTTTTATTTTTTTACTTTGAGCATGAATACACCATTGTTTTTGTCGTCATGCACCGTTGATCGCAGTCAGACGCCATCAGTACAGTGTCTATGTGGCTAAAAGACCTAGTAAATCACATTTCCTTATTCAAGTAAACATCCTAGAAATGGCCCCCAGGAGAAAAGTTAAGGTTAACTTAGCTGCTCAATTATAGTGGCAAAAACGCGAAAGACAAACACCACAAATATAAACTTTTAATAGCAGGTCATGTAGATGTTTTAATGATGGGTTCGCCTGAAGCACAGGTGTGTTGAACCAAGGAGGTTAAAGCAATAGAAATGGGAAAGCAGGAGGAAGAGGTTGGAAATGTTTTTGTTTCCTATTTAAATGGTTTTGGAAGCTGTACAAAACTCTCTTAGACAGCAAGCTGATAAGGAAGAAAGGTCCTCATTTTCTGGTTTTAAATAAATAAATAAAAAACTCAGTAGAGGCTGCATTAGTTATCCACGAATTCCAAAAAGATTCTATTGATATATTTTATCTTAGTTTTTGCCAGTGTTTGTGCTATTTGTTATGGTCCGAGATCGATCCCATGATGACCTTTGCAGATGCATAATGTGTTTTCTGAGAAAATACTGAGTATAAAGGATAATTTAATTTTTAGTATGTTTTTGAAGAATGAAAATAGAACCAATGTTTTGTGCAGATTTTACTGATTTATTTTTGTTTAAAATATTTGAATCCACATACACTGTCTTTGTAAAGTCAGTTAGCAATATTAAGGAATACTAAGGTGTTATAAATACGGGTTCAAAATGTTTCATGGTATAAATAAAATAAGACGAACAAATCCAGACCCGTTTTGATTCTTAGGTGAACATTGTTGTAAAACTATAGCTGGAAAGCTACAAGCTGCATGCCTGGCAAGCAACGGACTTCAACCTGACTACCAAAGCAGAAAGCCTAAGTAATGAACGAATATAAGCTTGTTCATTTTTAATCTACAAAGAGCAAAATGGCAAAACAGTACAACACTCAGTACTCTAACAGCCTGAAAACAGTTTGATTGCTTTGTTCTTGCTAAAGTTTATCTATTCAGTGATCCCAGTCTTTACTAGATTCAAGTAACTTTCACTGCTGCTTCCTAAAGTTTTTCAGGTTCTTACCAGAAATAAAACCTTCTAACAAATTGCAGCTGATTTTTATAGATAAATGACAGGGTCAATTAATGTTAACTTAAGATAAAAAAACATTGGGAGTAGTTAAAGATGGAAAATATGTGCTAACATAATGTGATACCCTATATAAAGTTTCTGTTGTTGTAAATTGCTTAAGTTTGCCCATACAGACGGTGTACATCAGATTAGATCATTAGCATCCACTACCTGAATAACAGTAAAATAACATCTTTCTGCTTTAGGTAAGGGAAACATTACCAATACTAATTTCACAAAACTAAATTTCAAAATTACTAAATCTGTAAGTTAATGCTGTTTAAAGCTTGCTAAGCTGCTAATTAAAGGCTAGTTACACATGAACCAGGAAACCATATCTTTATTTTTGCTGAAGTATTTTTTGTAACGCTAATATTATTCATATGTAATAAAATATATGAAAATTGTACTGTTATACAATTTTAGCAGTGGTATAAATATTTATCATGAACAGATTTAGTACACACAACAAACCTGTATCTATGGTTTAAAAATTGTACAGAATGAATGCATGAACTGTCTCCCTCGCCTCCCTGTTACAACCAGTGCCACTCCATAAACAAAACCATTATAGTGTAAGACATTACAGTGTAGGACTGTGCAGTCACACAGGGAGGCACACATAAACAGGCTGACATGTAGGTACTCAGACTGCCGTCGCAGGGGAGCTTTAACCCTGAAAACCCTGTCCAGCTTAGCTCAGCAATGTGAGGGCTTTATAGGACTTTGGGGAACAGCTTGCACAGAGTAAATAGAATATCCAGTGATACTTGTCCCAAGCTCAGATGAGGCTGCCAAATCTCTGCAGGGTTTTCCTTCTGACACACTCCGAGGACACATGTGAACACAGGGAGGACAACAAAAAACACATACAAGAGAGAAGCTCTTACAAAGAGCACCGGGTCCCTGTGCAGGAAAGAGTTTCATGTTCATCTAGGAATAAAGGACTTCGCTCTCCCCATCTCTCACCTGTTTTTCTGACTGACTGACTGACTGACTGAAGGAATGAAGTGGAGTGTAGAGGGCATCTGACAGGGATTTTAATGTGATCCGCTGCAGTTCCCAAAGGATGCTGAGCCAAAGCCTTTTCTTTCCTTTAAACGTAATGGATAAACACCCCAGTTGAGGAAAGCCAGCGCACAGGGCAGCCTAGATTTTAAGGCGGCCTCGTTTCTCAGCTAAGGCAAGACGATATGGTGTCATACAGCACGTCTGATTTCTTGTCGTCAGCTTTATGTTGCATTCGTGAACAAAAGAATTAGAAGAAACATCAGGGGGATGATTGAAAACCAGGCAAAAATTATGAATAGTTCAAATTGTACTGTTTTAACTCAAATGAAAACAAGAAGCTCACTTTCACAATGTAACTAATGGGTTTCAGAGCTCCATACATTTAATACATTGCTCCTTACTGCCTCATTAGGGACCTAGCAGATGTAAATAATGAATAAGGTAATGCATAGGAGTCTGTGAGGTGATGCAAAAGTTATATCCACTTTTTACACACAGTGTCAGGCAACACTAACAGAATTCATCATGTTCTATTTCATAAAGGAATTTTATTTGGTAGGCCAATGTAAAAGGGTACAGAATTTGAAAGAACAGGAAATACATCAGGAAAGTGTGCTGAGATGTATTACTTGTCTGTACTTTGTAAAACCATGTAAATGTTGCTCCTCTTACTTTTGATAATTCTCATCAACAATTGAACAAATTATTTATATATTTTTATAACCTCTGTAGTTTTTATACTGCACAAAACTGCACTTTGAAAAAAAAAAATTACAATATAAATTACATATGCTAAATGTTACGATGTTTCTTTACGGTATTTTCCGTGCACTGCCTCTGTGTACCCAAAAACAGATTCCTTGTATGTGTGAGCATACTTGGCCAATAAAGCCTGATTCTGATTCTTATTCTGATTCTGATACTGATTTTGATTAGCTTCACCCTGTTATGCTTGGTTTGAATGTAAATCTGAACAGCAATTTTGAGTTCTTGCAACCGATTCAAAAAAAGAGATTTAGGTCTGAACTTTGACTAGGCCATTGCAGCCTTTAACAAATGTTCTACTGGGAATGCCTAGTGTTTAGCTCCGTCCTTCCTACAACCTTAACAGCTTTCTTGAGTATTGTAAGCAAGGCCACAGCAACCATATATTTCATTGTTGTATCTCCTGCATGGCTCATAGAAAACACGACCAACACTTCCATTTGGAAGTTTAAAAAAAACTATTACGAGTTGTGTAACTGGACTCTGCTTTAAGCATCTCTTTAACTCTACTTCAAATGTAGCTTTTCTGATCTGTCTGACTGCGTTGTAAAGACATAGGGGGAAAAAAAATTTTTTCTTGGACACAATATAAAATCTGAATATTTAACTTTCTCCCTTTGTGTTCGCTCAAATTATTCTGGAAGTCTTTTAACCTCTCATTAATAAAATTTATTACCTCTACATATGGATTTCTTAGGTTTTTCTGTATTTCACACTGTGCAGCCATGATTGAATTGCCTTCTGTTCACAAATGTTTTGGGGCTTTTTTTTTGTTTTGTTTTTTGATCTGCTGATCTTGATCTTTGTGCACCAGAGGGCCAAAGCTCACACAGTTCACTCCATAAATGCACATGCATGCATGCATCAAGTTACATGACACCAGTGTCAGGCTTCAAGTGTATCAATATTTACTAAACAGCCTGCCTAACAAGGAAACAGGCATTCCCCTGCAGGCTTGTGTATAAAAAAAAAGAGCCTGGAAGCATGCCGGCGAAGCAATATCCATCATAATTGATGTGTCGCAAAGCAGATTACACACATTAGCGCACACTGTTCTAGCTATGACAACTCCAACTGAACATGACAAATTCTGTAATACGTGGGGAAAAAAACGATATTTTACTCTCACTGGGTATTAAAAAGCAAATCAACTAACTAAGCAGAATTTGCATTAATAAATATTAAGGCAATTGTACTCGTCTTCTCTTCTTAATTGCATTGTATTTGTTCTACTTTTGGGGGCCAAGTGGGTCCTGTAAACTGTTTGTTGCTCTGCAGAGCCTTTGCCCACTCCATGCCAAGTTTTCATTCGACGGGAGCTAATCCCAGCATGACTAAACCACGGTAATGTTTACCAGCACAACAGATAAACTCACTGAAGTCGCACATGCCTCTTTATTACGCCGTGGCCCTGGAAAAGAGTTCCGCCGCCTAATCAGCAGGCTTGACGCCGGCGGAGGACTAAATAGGCTTTGGGGATGCGAGGCAGCTTGACTTGCTCTGTTCTCAACTCACTCCCAGTTTCCCTGTCACTTTCCTCTGAGTCTTTTAACCAAGCACGTAGCATTATAGGGAAAATCTACAACTGGGATTCAGGCTTTTCCTCTTTTTTTTTTTTCTCAACAAATCCTTTTTTAAATAAAAACAAAGATGCTGTCACGAATTATCTAAATTATAACAATAATTAATAAACATAAATGCTTGCTTTACCATGTTTACATTGTTTTTTTTGTTTTTTGTTTTGCACAAAAAAAACTGACAATTTATGGGAATAGTTTGTCCTTAATTAGCTGGTACTGATAACCCATATTCTTTTTTATTCTATAAAACATTTATGTTGGCTTTATTTTAATTTTTTATTCTTTGTCAAATTTAATGTCCACTCTCACTATTATTTTTAGTAATTATATTTGTCTATTCTCTAACAAATAAACATGTCTATATATCATTTGTAATGTAATTGTTATTGTAACAGTGTTTATGATGATACATAAAACAGTTTAGAATACTGCTTGTTAAAATATTTTTAACAGTACAAAATAAATCAAATTAATTTTACGATAAATATTAAATGTTCAAGAGTGCGAAAGAAATAGCGCTCCTAAACACTAATTTCAGTCTACATAAGTCAACATGCTACTGGAATTTTTTTACTCTGTGATAATAGTGGAATCCATTTTAATAGCAGAAGAAGAAGAAGGCCTGAGCGGAGGCATGCGCTTGTGTGGCGGAGCTGTTCTGAGCTGTGTCGTTCTAGTCACACACATATACCCCCACGCCTTTCCTGACGACCCACTAATTAACAGCTCATGTTAATCACTCTCAACCCAGCCAATAACCGGTGACATGCCATCATCCAGATCACTTGATCGCAATACAGCTAAGCGGCACTCCCCTTTTTCCTCCTGCTGCCATATTGTGCAGATTTCTCGGCCTGTATTTTGACTGAGTTTCCCTTGTAGGGTAAGCTGCTATTTGGTAAATCTTATACCGACTGTTAGTGAAGCAGTTTTATGTCTGCTAAAGAAAAAAATGTCACCACAGCCTTTTCTGTTTCATCGAAGAGCTTATGGTTTTAAATCGTAAATGTACACTTTAACTACAGGTTTATTTTTGTATCGCATTATATATAATCCATTTTTCCTGATCGTACTTTGCATTTAATGTTGGCTAAATATCATCAGGGTGAATTTGCCCTTGTAGCAGAAATAATGATTTTGATATAACTTAAACTGATTTGCGTAAGCTGCTGAGTAATTAAACGAACTAAATCATATCATTTCTATTCATTACTGTTACCTGAGTTATATATGCAATTCTCTCACCCGGCTCTTTTGTACCGTCTGCATCGAGACGGCTGTTGTTCTTGAAATCTGTGACAACACTGACCTCTGGTGTCAGTTTAACTGAGCTCTGATGTTGGTGAGAAGGTAGCATGTCTCACAGGTAGTCCTATTTAAGATAATGAATCCGCTTTTGGACAAACAGCCAATTTTCAAACTGTACACTCCAAATGCCTGAAGCAGCTATTGCCTGGGATGGAGCAGAGGTGGATTGGGCGTCGTTGTAATGAGAGGCAAAGCGTCTCTTTAGCTCGCCCCTTTGTCTTTGCTTCCATCCATGGAGCCTTTCGGATGATGGAGATAACTTATCTGGCCTGTAGGAGCCACACAAGCTTTGTCTTTTTATTTTATTATAATCATTGTCTCCTCTTGCTGCCTATTTCGTTCTTCTTTCCGGTTTCTATCAATTTCTTTTTCTTATCTTTCCTGCATTCTCACCCTCGCTGACACGTACTCATGTCAGAGCAGCTTCACTTCCTCGACAGGGGATTGTTAGATCTCCTGGAATAAGGAAAAAGACAGACACTTGCCGGGCACACTGGTGAGCTGCACACGGGTAATAGGCCTAACAGGGTCAGGCCTGCATTTAATAAACAATTACCCATCTATAATAGATGAGTCGAGCTCCTAAGGCCCTATTGAGATGAGGGAGGGAGGGGGACAGGAAATGGAGAGTGGGTGAAAGAGGGAAGGTGAATGAATAATGCAGACGAGATGCCCATCAGAGCACCCTAAAATAGGACGCCAATTATCTCCCTCTGCTAATGATGACTGTCCTGATGCTCTCCCCAAACGCAAAATTATGACATTTACCCAGTTGTTTCTCCACTGTCCTACAAATCCATACAAAATGTAATGGGAAAGAAAAGATGAATGTCGTGCCGTCCACACATTGCACTTCGATTGGGGCTTATGTCTTGTTTTCTTTTGTGTTCAAGAGGTAGCACAACAAAGCATGGACTGCACTTCAATCCAGACATAACATGGTGAAATATGGTGGTGGCATGATGTGGGATTTCTTTACTGTAATTACTAACCAATGAAGTACTAAAATGACACCCTGACCAAGGTAGCACTTATCATACAAGTGGCCAAGAGGGCCTGGTAACTCTGCAGGAGGTACAGGGATCTCGGAGTTGCAACACTAGAGCCACGAGGGATTGTTCTAACACTTTTCCACAAACAATGCAGGGGTAAAGCAAACACATTAAGTATTTAATCCAAAGATGTCCTTTACTTCTCATCCTCTACAGCTGTTTAGAGGAAACAGAACTATTTCCATGGCAGCCTAGAAGAAAATGTTATTACAGCCTGGATATATTTGATCATCATGAGACTTAGATGAAGGATTACGTTCCATCTGGACAACAACCATCAAAGGCCAGCCAGAGATACAGTGGAATAACTTGCGACAGAGGATACACATTTTTTCAAATGGCCTAAAATTCAGGGCTAAATCAAATAGAGAAAGCTTGAAACTTGCTCTTCAGACACTTTCCGTTCCAACTCAGGTTGATACATTTGTCACAAAAGAATACTGAAAAAAGAATCTCTGAATGTGCAAAGCTGAGATGTAATTCAAAAGATATGCAGCTGTGATTACAATAAAGGACTGACTCAGGGGAACTAAATAGAAATGCATGTAATTATTTTCTAATTTTTATTTACAAGGAAAAGAAATAGTTGTAAACTAACCCAACTTTTTAAATATGTATATATATTTTGGGATAAACCTCAAAAACATCCATTGAAGTTAATGACATGAGCAAAAGCAAAATTATTCTGCAACACACAATAGTTAATATAACAAGTGCCCAAACTACACAACGTTAAAGTGGTGTTAAAGAGGTGGCGCCAGTGGTGGTAGTGGTAACGGGTGGAGATGGTTGGGTCACCAGTTCAAGGGATTTATTGGCAAGATAGCCAAGCAAGCCGCCTGCCACTCTCTGCTGTGTTTAAATAGGCTGAGTGAGACTGTAAAAAAGAACAAAAGGAGAGAAACAGGAGAGTGAAGAGACCTTGTCTCCTTGGCCCCTTCAGATTAGAGGGTACAGACCTAGCAGACTGCTAGTAAAGTGGTTCGAAGTACAGCAGCTTCTACAATGGGCTCTGGGGGAAAAAACATGCACTCATGTTAGCTCCCCAATAGCCTAAGCATGTGGTAGAACTGGAATCAGAGCCATAACAGGACAATGCACTGCTGTTAGAACTTCTATTAATTTTCCCAGAACTGAAAAAAAAGTCTGTGCCCAGCTTCTCTGAATGACATTTGTTTTAATTTTATGTAGCTTTAACAGCTACTAATCAAATAGCTGAAAGTTTCTAAGAAGAGCCTGTCGGAGCTATGAGCATCAAGGAGATCTTCAAATCACTTCGAACTTTCGGTTTTCTTGCAAGCATACTCTGGGCCGTTAACGCGTGTTAACAAAAAGTGAGACCCATAATTGTTCCATTTTGTTCCCCTTTTAATCCCAACTCTAAGAGATACAGCAGAGATCGCATTAGCATTCACATCCTTGATGTGATTTTAGCTTTCAGGCTGGTATCTCATCTCCCTTTACATGATATCAAGCTGTATTAAAGCTACATATGGCTTTCAGTGTCTCTGTGCAGGCTGAATTTACATTTTCCTAATGAAGTGCTTTCAGATTTTTTTTTTCTTTTCTTTCTCCCTCCACCGTCCCCGTGTCCTTCCCTTCACCTCCAGCCCACAGCCCGTTCTGATTTAAAACACATAACAACCGTACTGCTGTTTTACTGCAAAATAACACAAAGCGCGGACTGAGACACCTTTCGGTCGCCTCCAGCTTCCCATCTGTTGCACATCTGGAAGTGGTGTGCGGCACACAGTAATTGGAAGTCAATTTGTTTGAAGTTATGTCTTTGGCATCTGGCTCGATTCATAAAAACTCTGGAAATGGCATTCATTTTTATAGCGTTCGTCTTTGTTTCCCTGTCGTTCCGACAGCGGGGCACACAGGGCGTTGCTCGGCTGAGTGACATGGCAATATATTTTTTTAGAGCTGGTCAGGGTGTGGTCCCTAATAAAAGCAGCAGTGCCCCCCCCCCCCTCAAAGAATCATGCAACCGATTACCACCGCCCACGGCAAGAGAAAATATTGATACGTTCCTAAAGCATCAAATGGAATCCTCGGACTTTGGCTAAGTTTTATAACATCACCTTTAACTTTGACCGCGGCATCAGATCGTTTCTTATTTTTCCTGAAGGGAAAGCTCATCCCAGGCCTAGTTTGCCACATTTGCAGCAGATGGGCTGACTGATTGAGAAGCAGCATGGTGTTGTTTGTCACCCAGCTCTGAGTCACAGCTGAAAATAGAAATGACACTTAATGTTTGGTGCTTCTCTGCCGGCTGTCATATTGTTATTCCCACTCAAATTTCACCTAATTTGTGCACAAGTCTTGTCACAGTCCAGATCCTGATAAGGGCTTTTTGGTGGGTTTTTTATTATTTTCTATTCCCCCACCGCTCATCTTGGTATATGTGGCAATGAAGTGCAATGAGACACACACACACACATACCGTGCGCATGCATTTGTGCGTGTGTGCATACGTGCGACTGCAGTTTCTGCTTGCATGTGCACTTTTGTGTTTGCACACAAGCGCATTTGATTAGGCTTGTTTGTGTTCAGGAATTGCAGGGCCATCATGCGTGCGTCCATGGATGTGTGCGTGAGTGCGTGTGTGTTCCCCCTCGGCGGGAGGTGATTAAGAGTTGCCAATGGCAGGCTCGACAGGTGAGCGCATTGTAGCACACTGGCAGCCGTGGCATCTGCACAGGTGACAGCTTCTCCCCACTCAGTGCTGGTGTCAGTGTTGGTGGGTGGCAGGAGGTCTGACAACGTTGCTTTGGTGACAGAACGACTCGGCTGTGAGGTTCACGACATCACTTGCCTCCATTAGATTTGTCAGATGATACTGGGAGGTATAGTGCCATGAACTTTAGCTCATAAACTACTGCCAGGGCGCAGTGCCATATGTGGAAGGTTCTGTTTACCAACACAGCATTGTGTTTCACTCAAAGATCTTCAATTTTAGCTGCTAGAGTCTTTTTACATTCCTGCTTTAGGTTATTTTAAGTGCAATACCTTGTAGTGATGAAAGACAGCCTATTACTGCCACCTGGTGATCTAGGCCAGACACAGCAGCATTTTTCCTTTTTTTTACACTTTTTTGTACTGTTTTACTAGGAGTGAGGTCATGGTATATTAAACTAAATTATATTCCTGTGTGCAAAACTGATTTAAAAGGATGTACAACAATTATTTTACAACTTAACCATTTTTGGCACAAAGAATATTAATAAGTTGGTTCCTTATGAATGACATTACGTGAGCTAGTAAAAAGGTGAGAGAAGTTTTCTCACGTGTGTCAGATGTGTTAGTGACATATTTGCTCTGTACATGTTTATCAATCCAGTTAAACACATAAAAACCTAATTTAGTAAACATTTTTCACTGTCATGCTGACAAAACTATAACAATGTCACAGACTAAAGTGTAAAAAATATTTGAACAATATCTGTGAACAAAATCTGTGAACAAAATCTGTGACATGTTTAACAAAATTAGTTGTTTTTTTTTACTCCAATTCATTATATTACTCATGTTTGTTGAAACTATGCTGTTTTTGTTCTGATTTTAACTTTAAACACAACTAAGCATGTATTAATTATGTGTAAAAACACCACTTTATTTTTAAATAGAGTTGTTAAACCTCAAATTTGTTCCACTAAATCAATTCTGTCATTAAAGATGCTTTTATTAAAATGTGACAGAGAGTGCCAGAGTGACTAAAGAATTATCCGGCTTTTGGAGAAGAAACTTTTTAAATCATTATCCTAATTATAATAATCAGTGTGTTCAATTATTTCTGCTGCAGTTTCCAGCATAAATAGTTATTATTGTTATATAATACATTCAGATTTTCATATTTCTGATTAAAAGATGAAATAATTTGCAACAACTGCCCCAGGGTTAAGCTTGGTACCAACTTTGACATTAGCGTTAACATTGTTGCCTAACTATCCAAAGCTGGATTCATTTTGGTAGGACCAAAATTGTAGTAACAATATTGCAATGAATAATACATATAAAAAACAAATGCAAGTGGTTAGCAAATTTGCCTTCCTATCAAAAACCTCATTTAGTTTAATTATATTTTCTAAAGAAACATATTTTCACGAATGTTCCTGTATTTGAAGGTATAACTTGAACCTATTGTATGCACAGGAAGTATCCACTATAGTCATGTTCTATTAAGCGTCTAACTGTTTGAATTGTAACCCTAAATTCAGACCAAACAGGCATTTAGAATTTGACCACAATAATAGCAAGGTTTAGATGGTTAGATGTTATTGCAAATGTCCTTTTATGTGCTTCATTGTCTGTGTTTGCAGATTATTTTATTTTAAACAACATCTTTCATATTCTACGTATGGTTAAAACTCATCATAATGGCAATAGTAGTTTGAGTATTATTTAAAATGTTATAAACTAAAAGGAGAACAAGCAACAGAACATAACAATTTTATAAAACCCTTTTGAATTGCTCCTTCAGTCTTGCAGAGTATATCTCGAACACACAGCATAATGAAAATCAATGTTAACCTTCCATAACTGCTTTAGCCAATTACCCCTCAACATCACTCACTATTTTTTAGTTGGTCCGGCTTTGCTCTGTAATGATTGATTGGTTTAGTCTTATTTGCAGCTCAAGAGGGGATGCAAGTGAGTGGGTGTTTTCGATTTCTCTGAGAAACACGCTCTAATAAGACTCTGAAACATTAATTCAGGGAGGCTTTGATGAGAAATCCATTAAGGAAGTATTGGCATGTTGTTTTCAGACTTCATACTCTACATGAGCATGCCTTAGGGTTGCATGGCAAGGCTGGAAGTTTTCAGTTTAAAAGGTTAGAATTGTTTTACTATCATAAACAAGCCTTATTACGTCTAAACATGGACTTAAAGTGTTACTATGGGTTTGATTCAATATTAGAAAAACCTTAAAAGTGGAAATTTACAATAGAATTATGAATAGCTTTTTCTACTCATATTTTATATAGAACAAAATTCCCAGAAAAATCAAAATGCTTATTCCTGGAAAGGTATAGAAAGTTGATTTTGAAAACACGTAGGAAACCCTAAAGTTTGCCATTCTCTTACAAGAACTGGACAGACTCATGATGTCATCTTACTTACCTCAAAGGAAACTTTCACAGTTGCCTGCTAATAGCTCTCAAGGCAACTCCTTGTCTGATGCCGTTATTCATTCTCAAGGGCTCATCAACCCACAGTAGACTCATCAGAATTATCACTCCTTCTCTACTTGTCTTTATTATCTAATTTCCCTCCTCTCTTCTCATGTTCACCACTCATCCCCAATCAACCACCTTGTAAGCCAGCCCTTCACCTTCCACATCGGAACATCTTGTTAAAAAAACGGGTTTATTACAGACTTTTCCCGAGTTCTATGAATAAAAAAAGTTACGTTTCAGAATTGTAAATGCACATGTACATAGATACATATATATATATATTTTGTATGAATACATGGATTAAAACTTATATAAATAGAAAGAAAGTCATAACAAACACAAACATGTATAAGACAGACAAAGCGAGGGATACGTTGAACACTGAGATGAGTACATTAGTTACACATTCTAGAAGTTCATATTAGACCAATGCCAATGTGTGACTAGGATGATTTTGTTAACTGGTAGAAAAAAAAAGTACACTTCAGGTAAATTTATAACAATTATATTGCATATGTTACAGTGTAAAGGCACCACAGTGTTTGACTTAAACAAAGCCAGTCGTAGTTGACATTTTTTACTTGTAAACTTCTCCCTTTTTTAATACTCGTCTTTTTCTGTCCTCTATGAAAGGCAGTTAAATGCAGTGGTTCCCCATAATAACGGTAAAGAAGTTGATTTATAGGATGTGACCTCTGCTTCTGATCATTGTAGGATGTCAGCTTCTGCAGCTGTTGAAAAATTTCCAAACAAATGGAACTTTATGGGGTTTTACTTAGTTTGTCAGCTGATTTTTTTTTAACTACTTGCAGCTTTGCAGCTGTAAGACCTGGATTTGGATCCAAAAATCAATCAGTAAATCTTTAAAAGTCTGTTCTCCTGTTACCAGGAGAACCTTTACCTATGTGTTCATTGGAATTGACCAAAGACAAAGGTCCCTTATAGAACGTCACCCTCAGCGGAGCTGAAGCTGCTCCTTCTGCTGCTGTCCTTAGAAGCAGCACCTGGAGATCCGGCCGACATAAGCGGATCGGTGCCGAATGGCGAGAGGGGGTCATCAATCAGGATTGCGTCCAATTGGTTCTCCTCCTTGAGTGACGCAGTGAAGAAGTCTGTGAAATGGGAGAGCGGATCAGAGAACATGGTGCAGTTGTCGGCCCCCTGGATGTGGTCCTGTGCGCCACTTGCAGAGGTGACAGGCAGGGCGCCTGACATCACGGTTATCCTCTGGAGGTAGTCACTGTTGGGGTCCTCCTGGTAAAGAGGCGGCTGTTGCGGTTGCTGCTGCTGCTGCACCTGGGGTGGGGATTGCTGCTGCTGTTGCTGCTGTTTAAGGAGGTGTGAAGAAAGTTCAACTGTCCCCAAGGCAGTGGCCATGTTAGGGAGTCCATGCGCTCGTGCCTGAATTTCAAGCTCCTAGGAAAACAAATGACATCAAATGGATTAATGTTTAAACTATTCTGACCACATTCATAAACAGTTAGAAGGGCGTAGCACTGAGAAAATCCCAGCCACACCTTCTTCATCTATTCTTTCGCATACTTTTCGAGGGTAGTGAAGTTATCAGCACTCATCACCTTTCAGTGTCATCTTATAACCCTCTCACCGTTTTCTATTTATATTTTTTTAAATGATAACAGATTCTGTGTTCTTTCCATTATCGAGAGGACTAAAAGAAAAAAGAAAAAAATGTGGAATAACAAACATGAGAAGAACCCTGGCGCTTGAGCCCTCACTGGAACTTTGGACATCGCTCCCCTTAACACACCATGATTTTTCTATTTTTTGGTTTCTTCGGTTATTTACCTGGATCCTCAGCAGCAGCCTCCGGTTCGCTTGCTCCAGCTTCTTTTGACGGCTCTCAAGCTCCCTAGCATGCTGCTGTTCTTTCTGTAGCCACTTTATGTACTCCACGGAGGCCTTCAGGATTGTGCCTTTGTTCCACCGCATGTCACTACATAGATCAAAACAGAATAAAAATCACAAGTTTTACACACGAATCCCCTCATGTCAGCAAAATGCCTTTTTTGCAAAAAAACTTTTTAAAAGGGTTTTTTTTCTTCTCCTTTTATATTATGAATTAGAAATTGAGACTTAAATGGAGCAATTATTCATCCTTGGACATTACACAAGGACATGGAATAGGGATTTTTAATAGAATAGTTAAGAAGCTCTGTGGAAAGTCCATTCTTGTACCTCCTTGTTCAGTAAAATTAATCCTCGAGTAAAAATAGGTGAGCGAAAATGAGCTAAGTAGGAAGGCAAGGAGGAAAATGGAAAATTGTACTTAAGGTGCTAGAGTGCAAGTCATTCTTTTGCAGGTATTATTACTTTTTTTAAAAGGACAAGGAACCTCAGTAAAATTGTCCTTCTGCACATGACTGAGTCGTCAGTCTGATCAGCATTAATAATCTCCTTTATACTTTTGTTAATGGCACGGTGAAAATGCTAACCTCTATTTATATTTGAAGCAAAAGTTCAACTGCGAATAGATGGCCAGTGTGCTGTGCTCCGTCTGTAGATTCAAATGGAGCTCCTGAACGTGATTCAAATGACATGAAAGGGTCTTAACATTTAACCCTCTCTCTCATTGCTTGGGCTTTATGACAAAACAGCCATGAGCTACTAAGACAGAGAGGGGGTTGTACATCTCAAAGTGCAGTGACTACACTTAACAGTTCCAGTGCACCTTTGAAAGACGATTGGAATGTACTTGAGGCCACATGTCTGTTCTGTGAGTTTTTACACTTAAGCATATAGATGTTTTTTTTAATCTGTATTGTTTACTTACGGGTCATTTGACTTTGGAATGAGTGTCCCCAGCTCCTTAATCCTGTAGTTAATGTTGTATCTTCGTCGTCTTTCAACTAAGCAAACGAAAAGAGGAAGATTTGATTAGTTCCATGGTTTTCCAACTGTGAGGTTTGCTAAAAATATTCATGACATGCTTTGTGATACAACAAATATTTCTAATCAGGCCATATTCCGCATTGTAACACTGTTTCCAACTTGCAGCTTTTCAGCTATTGTGTTTAAAAACTGTTTATGAAAGGGGTTTTTTTACAGTTTAAAATACTATTTTCTTAACATTTTATAAATTGTTAGTTGTTGTTAATTAAAAGCAAATATCGGAGTTTAGTGGAGGCTAAATAAAAATGCCCACTATTGTTCCAGTTTCTATTTGCTTTTTTTATCCACTTTAAGGCTTTCAGTAGTTTGGATTGGTCTAAAGCCCAAATAGAACCTTATAATGTTCATGTTTACAAAATAATAAAAGGCAAACTTCTTCAAGGAGTGGAAATAGTTTTTTTTTGTTTTTTTTAACTATACAGCAGGATGAAAGGTTGGAGATTTGCAAGTAAAGCATAATAGATATTGAGGTTCAAGTTGCTTTTCTTGTATTTGTTTCAATGACAACACAGAAACACACAAAATTGCACCAAACACTTAAAATGTTCTCCGAGATTATTGTACTTGGCAAAACTTCTCTTTGACAAATACTGGATTAGAAAATTATCAACTGTATACTTTGGGTTTAGCCTAGGTTTAGATAAAAAAGAAAAAAGAACAACTAAAAACACTTACTTAGATTATGATTGTCCTTTTTCTGCCTTTCCTTGGCCATAACCCTGGTGTCATGCACTGTCAAAAAAGAAAAAAAAGATAAATAAATCACAGGGTGGAACAAATGGGTTAGCAATGCACACCAAGATGCTGAAAAAAAACAATCAAAAACCCTCCATAGAAGGTCCAGTCATACAGACAATCGGTTTATTCTGAGGAAGTTCAGTTCTGGGGTCAGAATGGGGAGCTATTTCCTCCTTTACACACATATGTTTGACCTTCTTAACACATACAAAGCCCTGTTTATCCCCTCACTCACGAAGCTCGTTGTAAAAGAAAAAAATATATAATTGTTACCACTTTTAGAGTACTTATTATGCAATTAAGATAGTTCAGCCAATACCATAATTTGTCCCAGAGAGGAACAAAACAAATGCAATGGGGTCCATATTTGTATTCACATTCTTCCAAATTACATAATTAAGAACCTGAGATTGGATTTCTCAATTTGTTTCTGTTGATTCAATCAAGACAATCTAGCGTCTCTGTAACATCCCATTGTCCTATGTGCCCACGTTCATATGAAGCAGAGTCTGATTTACTTATTTCCCCGTTCAGAGTGAAACACTCTCCTGGCATCTTTTTTATTTTCTAAATCAATTAGGCTTTTTTTTTTTTTAGCTTTATGCTTGAGACTAATATAACATTTCCAAAGGGTCCTCTGTTTGATTTGGTCCTTCCTTTCAATAGTGGTAAGATAATGTGCGAGCTCAAGTACCGGACTAAAATAAAACAGACATACTGCACTTCATTTTAGGACCAACCATTTGGCAGAAAGTGCAAATTTAGCTGACACCCAGGTACAGTCTCCCCTTCTACCAAAAATAAATAAATTATTGTGCTTTTTCCCCATCCTGCTATAAGGCATTAGTTGCTTGCTTGGTCCCGTGGTATGCTTCCATACCTGTAAACTCCCTTTTAACAGTGAGGTTTGTGGGGTTAGATGTGGGACTCATTCCACCATTAGGGGGGTTCATACCTTGTTCACCCCCATAGACGTCCAACATGCTGCTGCTGAGGGAGACCTACAGGCAAAAAGGAAGCAAACGAAGGGTCACTCAAAGGGGAAACGCATTTCACATTCATGCACTCTGTTTTCACTCCTCATCGAAAGCTACATGACAAATAATGTTTTTTAGCTGTTGGCGGGTTTGCTTCGCATTGTCGAGAACAACAAGAGGCGAGTGAAATGATAAGAGAAGACTGTCACCTAAGACCCACCCCTAGAGCTTTGGCCATTGACACACCAGCAGGGGGTTGTAGTCCCTTGTCTGCCACAGCAGGGCAGGACAAACTATGTGCTTTGCCTTCCTCCACCTCACAGTTGTGACAATGTTCAAATTTAGTATTTGTCTTTTATGAATATGAGTAAATTCCTTCAAATAGAACCTACATAATCCTGTTACCTAACCCTAGTTTACGGGATCCTAACTTCGAAATAAAACTAAATGTTAAGTCTTTGAATATGAAAACTTGAAAGAAAGAAAGAAAGAAAGGATGGACATGACGAAAAAAAGAACTAAAGCAAGAAGTGGGAAAAGGAATGTAATATGGTAGGAAACAAGGGAGGTAGAGCTCAAAAAAGTACATGTAGGAATTAAAGATGCAAATTAACATCTGTATGGGAGGATGAACAAAAGGAAGGAATGAAAATAAAACCATTCTTTAATACCCAATTTTTGTTTTCATTCCTATTTAGGGAGTGGGAAGTACTTAAATCAAATACAATTATTTTGTAGTACTACCACTAACTAAAATCAATCATTTTCAAATTCTATTTAATTAAAATCAATCTTAAACAGGGAGATGCTCTGTGTTCAAAAACAGCATGCCATCAGATGAAAGGCCTCTCTAGGTCAGCTCCATGAACAGAGGCATAACTGTTTTCCTACGGGGGGCCTCTTATTGCTCTAAAATAACGCCTTTTCACCGAGTCCAGAAATGTCACGATATAGGCACGCTGGAACACATGCGTGACCAATTCGCATTTGTGTGTTTGTGGCAGAAAAAATTCTTACATAGGGTCACCATGGATTCAAAGAAGTTCACAGTCACTTTTAGCCATGACACGTGTGTCGAAAGAAACTACCAGTGAGCTGAGTGCAGTAAAGCTGGATGTTAAGAGACAGGATGTGGAAAAGCCAAGAAGATATGAAAAAGAAATGCCATCAGATTTCTGTTGAAGGTTTATATCTGTCCTTTCTGGCTTTTTGGACAACACTAATAAAGAAAAATCATCATGAAGCTTTGCTGTTCATCTTATACTTTGACACACTGTGGCGGAAAACTAACGCTACGAATCCTCCCGAACACACAGAATCCGCAGGTACAAATGGCGGTGGCAGCATCATGCCGTGGGAAGGTAATAGGAAAGCCTTTGCAGGGTTATTGTAGATAAATCCATGTTAGTCTCATAACAAGACCTGTTAGAGGTTGCTATTTTAGACTGGGGACAAAAAACAAATAAATGTTATTGTATTTGTTAATAAAGCTTTCCAAATATTTCTTTTAATTCTGATTTTATGCACTGCCTTGCCTTGGTCTGTCAGATCAAATCCTAGTAAAGTAAACTGACGTTTGTGGGTGCGATGTGACAAAATCGGAAAAAAAGTAATCAAGGGTTACAATTACTGGCATTCTAGTGTATATTGCTGGAAAAAGAAAAAGAAGGAGGATTGTTACAGAAAGGATCAACATGCATAACAAAATCAAATATTACAACTATGTCCCCCTCCTGCTTCTACTGTAATCACTTCAATCCCTTTCCCATCTGTGGCTCAGACTGTGTTGACAAAGCGAAGCGTAGTGATGCATTATGCCGTATGACTAATTAGGATGAATTGATCCATTTAAGCGTGGTATCATTTCTGAACAAGCCCACAGGGAGTGTATGCATTAGCCCAGCGATCAGTAACTCCTTCCAACAAATTCACTTGCTCAAACAAACCGACTTTTTCATTTCTTCCCTCCACCGCCTCCTCTGTCCACTTATCTTTACCTCCCCCTTAATTCCTTCTACGTACTTTATCTTTCATTGTATGCATCTCCCTTTTATTGCATCGGAATCTGAGTCTCTCCTCATTCTGTATCTTTTTGTGCTTGTTTAGTGATGATTTTTTATCTTTTTTTATTATATGTCCCCAAGAATAACCTTTTGTTTTACAGGACCCTAATCTGCTTCGCTCAGCTTCTTTGGTAAAATGGTAAATGTTCCTAAGCCTTTGTGAACTTTGACTCGTCTCTTGTCTTAATCTGACCTGAAAGCAAGTCGGGTCCCCTTTTTCCCAAGCTCGTCTAGCTTGTGTGGATCAATGTTTGGGTGGACTGACTTTGCTTTGAAGTTCTGTTTAAGCCTTAGAAGAGAGAAGTCATTGCTCAGCTAATGCGACCTAAACCTAACCAAAGCTTTTGTTAGTAGATTACCAAACAAAAAGAGAGGGAGGTCGAAATTCAGGCAAATCACAAGAAGTCTGAAGCATTGAAAACAGATAGTTAGTCCCTGGCTACTAGTGGAGACTTAAAGTGGTTTATACTTACGTTGCTTTGCATCATGATGTTAGGCTCCATGCAGTCCAAGCCTCCATCATTGAAACCAGATTCAAGACTAATTAGGTCATCAATAACTTCATCCATTGGAAACTAAAGGGGAAGCAGTCATTTCAATGTATTAAGTCATAGTTTGGAGACGTTGGCGCACCATTCACGCTTATAAAGATCTGACCATTCAAACCGTGTGTCGGTATAAAGAAAAAACAGGGAGGCTAATTTAATAACCGAAAAGCATAATCTGTTAGCAACCGAGTTTCTTCCCTTGAAAAGGCGATAGGACATTGTATGTGTGAAGTTAGATATAGATGAGCTCATCAGAGGAATAAAAGGAGGAACTTTGTTAAGATTATTAGTTAATCTCAGCATTAACATTCAAAACAATTTCAGTTTGTTGGCTATTTATCTAAAAAAATAAAAGAGCATCCTTTTATAATATGACAGGAATTAAACCTACATATTATTTCCTACATCTTGTTTGTATCGCATGTGGGCAGTTGACAGGAAATGTCTCAGGGACGTTGCAAAATCTTTGAAAATTATGACCTCGATGCCAATCACTATGCAAGACGACATTCTTTTTTCTTCCAGTTTTTCTTTTGAGGCACAATTTCAGTTCCATGTATTCCAGATTATCTTCTGTTTCTGTTTCCTCTCACCTCGCCATCGTGGTTGCCCATCGTCAGCAGGGTAACAGGGCTATCGGGGTTGCTCCCGTCACTGACGGCCATGTGTCCATTCCTCATGATCTGCACGGTGGCCAGCGGCTGGCCAGGCCCATGTGGGTGCTGTACAGTGTGACCGGATCCGGTCGAAGAGGCCAGCTTGGAGCCCAGTGTCAGGTATTGCTTCACTGGCTGGTTTTGGCTTTGGTGAAGATGAAACTTGGAGTTCTCTAAGTGGCTTTGTACCTGTTGAGGCACACACAAATGAAATACCCAAAACCATGCGTTAGTTGAGTTTGTTGCCGAAATAGATCATTGGATCAATAGGTAATCAATTGCGCCTAAAATTAGGGTTACATTAATTTTTTGAAAGAGGTGCAAGATTCAGTCAGGCGTGACTTTACCGTATTATATACAGCATGTGCAGTGTTTATGTGGAGTAGGATAGAACAAAAATCTTTTTCAATGCTCTCTACAACCTTAGTCAAATCTACAAGAGAATATACTTTTCACTGTTTGAGTAGTTTAGGTAGCTGTGAAAGTTTTACAATCAAGTTTAAGAAATTATTTCAATATTTTCTAAAACTTTATCAAGTTACGTTATTTATTTTAAAAAAAAAATTTAACAAAACATTCATATTCTTACTTTTGAAGCTCTGGTTGCGTCCCGCATTTTGTAGTAGCTGCAGTCACTTAAGTGTGGCATTCTTAGAAAAGCAGGTGATCCAGCAGGTCAGTTTTTGGGATCCAGGTCTGCTGCTGCTGCTGCTATCCTGTCAAGCTGTTGCTTCTCAGTGACTGACTGTCCCTTCCAGTCCCCTAGCACTGTTTTATAAAGGACCCTAAGTGAACTAATTAGCCCCACAGCTGGATGTAAGCCTTTATGTTGCGTAGCATGATAATCACTTCAAACAGCAGACTGTTAGATCATTCAGGGTTTGATCACTGCAGGATGTCTGCCTTTAAGTGGCTATCACTAATTCATCTAGGCGGCCTCTTTTTTTTTTTCTGTCTGGCTAACCAATCGGCGGTCACTTCCCAAGTCTCATCCTTCCTGCTTCAGGGGTTATGGCAGCACAATTGACCCTTGTTTTGCGAGTGGAGGGTTTTAAATAACTTCTCTAAAGCAGTTTTAACCAAGCCTTTTCATTCATTCACTGTTTTAAAGGTAGATAGTTAAGCTTTATCAGTTTATGATAAAGTAAGTGCAGTAAAGCTTTGTTGCAGCAAAATGAGAGCTATTTTCAGAATATCTCATAATGGCAGTTTTTTCTTACTTGCCTTGCTCTCACACACAATTTAAGTTTTGTAATTTTGTTTTATTAGTTAATAGGTCAGCAAGGCTTTTTTGGTTGGCAATGCAAAGAGACATTTTCCAAAGTTAGCTCAGTCCAAAGCTTGGTTTGTCGCACGGATTCATGTACTTCAACTCAGATGAGACGGACATTTTTCCATGACTGACCAAAGTAAATCAATCAGAGCAGGAACAAAACTTTCACAACAAACATTATTAGTATAGCAATGGAGGCAACTAGCCTTTGTGTGTGCGATGAACTTACAGGAACTGAAACCTAATATTGAAAAGAAGAGCTTTTTATCTGTTGCTCTAATCATTGTGAAACATCTAAAGCACCTCACCCAGCATAGGGTTTTGGTTGAAAATAGTTTTCGGACCACAGAAGCGTGTATCTAAAACAACCGAGATCAAACTTTAACAGCAGGTTTATTTTTGAAGTGTAAATTTTTTCTTATTTTTAAAATGAAGTGATTTGCTGTATTAGTTTTTCCAACATGTAATTCAGTTTTTGTGAATGTTGTGCTAGAGGATACTCTAGGATACTTTATTTCTAGCAAAGCCTTACGGTTAAAGGGACAGTTCAGCATTTTGAAGGCAGATTAAATAGAGACCTGTATAAAGAGGTGATCGTCATTATTATTTTGGCAAATTTACCAGGAATGTTCAAGTTAATTGCTATCCAGAAAGGGATTGTGGTTAATTATAAAACTATTCCTAAATTTCATCACCGAATCACCATTTGTACAAATACTACTGCTGCACCGACAAATATCGGAGAAAGAAATATTTATGGAGAAATATCTGTCAACTAAAAACAGAGATGACTTAATAATGTAGGGGGCCCTCAGCAGAATTGAATTTGGGGGCCCAGTCCCATTTCATATAGTCTTTGAAGTAACTAAATAAAACACAAGACAAAATGACCATACTTAGAATAATGAACTTTCCCCTTGATAAAAAAAAATAAAAATACCAGCGACAAAAATTTGGAGCGTTTGCTTGCTCCACGTTTATCCCGGCCATACAAATTTATCCCCCTTATTAGCTGGACCTGGTGGCCTTATTCACCCCTAATCCACATAACAAACCCATCACAACACTGAACTTGTCAGTAGCAACTGAGAGCTCCTATGTGTCTTTTCCTGGTCAAACAAGAAGCTGGTTGTCTGCAAATCAACATTTCTTTCCAAAACGGTTGGCAGGAGAAACGCAAATGCCGCTACACACCGCATCTGCTGTGTATGACGGCGGATTGTCCCGGATTCACTTCGTCCCTCTCACTACTGTAAATTCCGGAGACATGCTTGTTATCCACTTAAGGGGAGGAATCTGATTAGACCCGAGCAGCAATGGCCGTTCAGTCACCAAGGCTGGCCATGACAATGGCAGGCCCTGTGCAAGTGTGAAGTTAGACATGCTAGAGAAAAAAATTATCAGTGGCTACCATACACGGCAGAAGAGGGACGAGATAAGAATCTAATCAATGAAGGTTCAAGTTTGGGGGATTGTCGCGGAGGTTTCAAAATGGTTAGTTTTTCTCTTTTTTTTAAATTTATTTTTAAACATGGCCAACAGCACCTGCTAAAACAACCAAGGCAGTGTTTGGACTTACTGACAAGAAAGAGGTCACAGGTTCACTTTCTGTTTGCACGCATTTGTTACATTACAGCATATATGCAATAATGCTCAGCAAAAGTGGTTGGATATATAAATAATTGCAATGTAAGTATATATATATATATATATATATATATATATATATATATATATATATATATATATATATATATATATATATATATATATA
>JAVLVB010000040.1:470356-493185 GCA_032876305.1 Orestias chungarensis
GATCGATTCATGTTGCTAATCAAACACGTCACAGGCTATAAATCCCGACGGTAGTAAAAGAGTAAATAGTGGCAGCTTTAAGATGAAACATTATGCAATATCCTTAGTACATATACAATTGATTGTTGCTTGATTTTTACCTTACAGTTAAAGGTTGTATCTATCCATTCAGCAGCAATCCAACGCTTAAAAAAGTATTTATAACAGCCGTGCTCCAACCTTTTTCTTCCAATACAAGTGCTCTTGCCAAACTTAGTTTCAGTCTTGCCCAAGTTCTCCTTTCACTTCAAAAAAATCCAACACCTTATGAAACTCTGACTGATGGTGACTTTGGTTAACAGTATAAACTGTCGACAAACCAAGTTAGGAGGTCTGGATTCATTTCTCTATTTAAAAAAAAAGGCTTGATTTACAAAATTTTCCAGAAAACCTAAATGCATCCTTGCAGTGAATCTAAAATGAATGAGATCAGATGAAAGTGGAACAAAAAGTGTTTCTTCTAAGGATGTTAACCAGTAAATATCTGTAATCACACATCAGATTGTGAAATTCATGGCGAGTTAAGACTAGAAAAGGGAACTGGTCACAAAATGTCCATTCCACAGTGACGGTTCAGTTTTTCCACAACATCCAAATAAATGGGCAGATACATTAAAGAACCTACCAAACATCCACCTGTGGTCTTGCCATTTACATGCCTGGGCAGTGCCTAGATTGTTTGCCCCTACCTGCAGAAGCTGAATTTCTGTCAAGGTGATAACTTGGACCACACAGCAACGGCTCATGGCTGTCCAAAGAAGCACTTTCACCACAGGGGCTGCAGATTTGTATAGAGGAGCAACCGTCAACGCCACAGCTCTCGTTTCACACTGAGACTTGTGGACTAGAAGAGGAAGAAGCCAAGAGGTGCAGCAGCCTTCTTCCTGAACTTTTGCAGAAATATCGGAAAGGAAGGCATGACACATCAGCTTATTTGGGAGCCTCTTCCTGTGTCTGTGCTAGTATGCCTGTATGTTTTTGGTCCTAAAAAGCCCTGACAGAGGTAAAAAAGTACTGATTGCAGATTGCTGGCGGGAGAATCTGCATGTGCGAGAGTTCCTGCTTGTGGATAGCTCTGGTTTCCGGCCAGCAGAACATCATCAGCACTTTTTCCCAGGGTTATCTCCTTGACACGGACTTCCTCTGGATAAAAGCTGAAGCACAGCAGTTCCACTTTTAAGTTGAGAAACACCAACAAAAATGGGGTTGTTTAAAATAACCTGATAGAGAGAGAATTGATTTTGGATTTAGGATAGTAAAAGATCCTCCTGCATATTCTTATACAGTCTTGTCAATTTATCATTAGAGAGTCAACATTGGGTCATAATAAATAAATAAAAAGTAAGTGGATGTCCAAGCAATATTGTCAATTCAACCTTTTCTCTGTGATTCTTTTAATATAAAAATAAATGATTATAAGAAAGATAAGTAGATAAAGTAAAATGCAGAATAGGACTATTAAGGTATCCCACAAAGCACAGAAAACATTTTAGGTCCAGCTACAGGTGGTTAGTCCATGGAAAGGGGGAACATATTTTCAGGCTGTGCCTGGCCAGGCAACATGGGTGTTAGTTTAAACAGTCTCTATTCATAATTTTCATCACAGGGGTTTTTTAGGAGGCTTGGGCATCTGGTTAATATGCCTCCTGGACACCTCCCTGATGATTTGTTCTGGGCCACTGGGAGGAAACCCAAAGGAACCCCCAGGTCATGCTGGAGGGACTACAGTATGTTTCTCAGTTTGCTTGGTAACACCTTTGGATTCCCCTGGAGTAGCTGGCCCAAGTACTAAGAAGCTCTATGTTTGGGATGCCGCCCCTGCAACCCAATCCCAGATTAAGCTTTATATGATGGATGGACAGATGCAAAGTACAAATTTAAAGAAAAAATGAACTATTGTTGTAACGTTTAGTATTGCTTGACTAATTAAAGTACTCAATGTACATGCATTCTTCAATTTCAGCACCACAGTAAATTAAAAGGTTGATTTTGGATATATAGCATTATGGATTTTAAGATGTGAACCATTTTAGGTGCTTAACTTAATATTCTCCCAAAAAAAATCTATTCGATCATACATCTTAGCTTTTAGACGTATTCCTTTTGAAATAAAACCCTCCGTATGAGGAAAAGAGTGTGTATCTTCTGGTAATTAAAGAATATTCACCTTAATTGGAGCGTTACAAAAATCAAGTTTCTTGGGTGCATTTTTTCATGTTAGTTGTAATGTAGCTTTTTTTTTTTTTTTGCGTATTAATATATAAGCCATTCCACTGCAGCTCTGGCTGTTTGTTTAGGGTGGCATTATATTGCCACAACTTAGTTTCACAACATCGTCAAGTGTGTTTGCGGTATTTATGAGACTTTCTTGATCAGTTCTCTCCTATACCAAATTCAAAGGTTGTAATCCCAAGACGTAGCAAAAGGAAACCCATAGCGAAGAAGTATTTCTTTTGTGGTTATTACTGCAAATAGAATCTGGTCATTTCATATTTTGTGATACACCATGATAAAGCCATTACGATTAATTTGAGGACATCAAATGCAATTAAACCAAACTGAATCACAATGTTGCAGTTGAATCTAAACCGTGGTGCTTTAAGAGGAAGACTCCTTTCGGCTGTTAAATTGCAGTTTGTCCTCGGTGTGCTTCTACAGGGTGATTTGATTACACAGAGAATTCCGGGTCTTGATACAACTTTATAATCAGATACTGTATATTTACAAGGCTAAGTGGGATACTTTAGCATTTTTATGAATCTGTGTTATTTCAAACAAGCTCAGTTTTATTTTATTTTTTTTGTTATTGATGTTTCATCTAAATCAGTGTCGCTTATACACAACAGAGCTGCACAGCTTTAGTTTTTCATCCCCTCGCCATTACCCCTGTGTGTATTTGTCAGGTTTCTTTTTTTTTTTTTTTTTTGATATCCTCTTTGTGTACAGTCTGGCAGATCTATCCAAATTCCTGGCTGGCCATTTTTGGCCCATCTTGGGGGCCAGCCACAAGTTGCTCACCTTTGTTAGTCCCCCCCTGCTCGGCATGTTTTAAACATCAGGGACTTCCTGTAAGAGTTGGCCTGCTTCTGAGACAACACTTCAAAGTAAAGCTCCAACATCTGAGGGCTGTTTTATCCTGCTAGAAAAGGAATGCATAATGGACACGGCTCCACTGCACTTTTAATGATTCCTCATATAAATTAAATATTACTGCTATTTTAACTGGAATACACATGGAATTGTGTGTGTTGGACTGCAAGTTGGTGTGTTCCTTTTACCTTGATGAAAGATTGAATTTATGGAAATTATTTTTAGTGGTGTTGCGAAGATAATTAAGATTTGAGATTAGCCTGCTTGCCGTACCTGACTTTTCTGGTTCTGATTATGTTGTATCCTTTGTCTTCATGTGCACAAAAAAAGTTATTGTTTACATTTTCCAACATGCTTGTTTGCAAACATAAGGTTACTTATTCTATTAAATTTTTTGTAGTAGCACAACATTGCACTGAAAAGTCTTATTTTTTAATTTTAGTTAATTGTAATCATGGTGGTCTTCAGCATATAAAAGTTTTGCCACCCTTTTTGGCCACCCAACAGTTCCTATTTTATTAAAGTAACTCCGGGCTGTTGCTTTATTTATAATTGTAATTATATTCCAGAACATCTGAACACTTCTGTCAGAAAACTGTAAATGGATCAGTACTGGGTTTTAGACCAGGATAATGGTGCCCATTGATAAATTGAGACGGAGACCATTCACCAGATAGAAAGTGAACCTTCCTTCATGACCATTTCTATCTTTGGGTATATTATTCATCTTAGCTGTAAAAAAAAAATATTAAGGATAATTATCCTGCTTGAAACGGTCTTAAATAAATGCAACAGTAAATATAGATATGTATGTTACTTTTTTGTTCGATTGCTTGCATTTGTTTCAGTGATATCTGCTGCGTAAAGTTAAACAAGAGTGCCCATAAAGATGGGAAAATTGTGAAACGAGAAACAGAACTACGCAGTGCACTCTACCCCTCTAAGTCAGACTGAAGGAGATGCAATTAGTCAAAATAGAATAATATGATTTTTGCTGCTAAATCAGTTAGGGCACATTATTCTTCCTCCAAGTTCTGAAAAGGAACTTGTTCACAAGAACACCTGAATCTCTGCAGATTCCCTGTGTACATGCATGCATTCTTAAATGAACACACACCACTTCAGTGGGACATGGAAAAGTGGGTAAAGTTCAAGCTTGTGTATGGCTAGTTGACCAATCTACACGTTGCATGCTCCCAACAGTAACATTATACACTTAGGGTAACTTATTTACAGTGAAATGGGGCCACAATAGTAGCTCAACAGCCTTGTGCACCTTTGTAGAATTTCAAGATTCATTTGACAAAATGTTTCAGAGTTATCCTTAATCTCCTTAATGGATAGACCCATTGACCGGGCTTCTCCCTGCTCTTTGTTTCAGTGGGGCTTCTCCTGTGCCTCAACCCTGTTCTTTCAAACTCCTAGTCAGTAACAGTAACATCATCGTCAACCCTCATTGACTGGTGAGTTGACACAGGATAGACCAGTGTTTAGCTTTGCCTCTTCAAATGATGCCAAAAAGCTGCTCTAATGACTATATTCAATCCCTCTCTTTGGCAGACATTGAAAAGGACCCACAGAGAGCCCCAACTACACATGATCAATTGCAGTTGCAGGCCAGCAGGCAAGAGGACAAATAGTCTAAAAAAACAAACAAGAACAAAAAACTATTACATTATTTCAGAGGGAGAGTAAAGATTACAAGTATTACCTTATTATATATATATTTTTGTCATATTGTAGGTCTTTACACAAATTATTTTAAAATGTGATTTCCATACTGCACAGGTCATGTCTAAAGATATAACTAAACCCAATGTGTATATTTTTTTATCTTCTGACATAGCAAAGACGTTTAATGTATGGGTAAAAAACAGTAGAACTGTTCTGGACCATTTCTTTGAATACTAGTTTAAGAATTAACTCATTAAAGCAGTGTTTTTCAACCAGTGGGTGATCGTCAGGTGTGCCGTGGAAATTATCTAGGTGAAATTGGATAATTGTTGAGTATTTTTGAAGTGGACATGTTAAGTGCAATTCGAAATAAGAGATATAAAATATGCAAAAAAATACATGTTTATTTGATTCATATTAAAGACACTTTGATAAGAATTACTATAAATTAAATATATGCGACTATAGAGTATCATTTGTTTAAATTAAGGTTGATGTAAGGTTGAAAAACACTGCGTTAAAGTAACCAGATGATTATGAAAATTATAGTTTCTTGGAAAACCCAATTACTATATAGATCTATTCTGTTTTAGTACTCGGTATGAAAGCATCAAACAGAATTAAACACTCAACATTTATGACCTTTGATGATATCGAACTGAGATCATACAGTGGCGTACTTTGTAGTGCAGTTTAGAAGTTTTCTGGCATCTTATTTGTCTGTTGTTATATTCTATAATTTTGTGTCGTCATTAGCACCGGAATAGCAGATGATAATTCCAGGTTTACCATGTCATACATTCAGAGGTAGTATTTCCATTCTTTAGTTGGAACAGGTCTGGTTATTCTCTGGTCTTGTTGAGGGTAAGAATCCCAGCAGGCCAGCAGTTTGTAAAATAAAACTTAGACTTGGTAGAGATGTTTCCTCTCCTCCTCTCCAACAGGGACAATTTGTATACATTCAAATAACCATGGAAGCTTTATAAAGAGATTCTGCACTTTAGCTCAATACCCCTTTAAGGTCAAACATGGAATCAGGCAAAATGAGAGTATGAAATGTTTTTGAATTTTGTAGCGCTCTGTTCAAAAGCCTTTGGTAGATATATAATTATTAGTTACCCCTCTGCTCCCACCCCCACCCTTCTCATTTTCCTTAACTAGATTGTTGGAAATTAAATAATGCAATATCTGTTTAATAGGAACTAAGCAGAAAATTAAATCAACCCTGACCTTACCCAAGCTTCTAATATATGGTTTCTGCCGAGGACAAAGATCTGTTTGTTTGACTCGTCTGGTTATCTTTGTGCCCCCGCCATTTGAACGAGCAAGCTGCTCAGATGGAGGGCAGGAATGTCGGAGCTTCTCTTCCCAGCATGTGAGGAAGTAGAAGAAAAGGGAAAAATTTAAGCATCATTCAGATCAGATCAGATCAGATCAGATGCTTAACTATAATAACTATCATACTATTTCCGAAGTTGTGACCCAGATGGGAGTTGTGGTAACAGTCAAGTGTTTGGCTAACACCAAAACGTCATAATGAAACTGCATCTGTGACTATATTCTTTTTAAGTTAACAATAGGTACTTGACTTGAAATACAAAATGAAAATATTGTTTTTTACCAAACAAGGAATAAAACAAGCTGTTGATGTTTGAGAAACATCTCTCCCAGCATACCTGATCTGATTTTAATAGATGTTTCCCAGAATGAATGTACACCTAGGTATATATCACAACATAAAATGCCTATACTCTATCTTTTGTTTACTTAATTTGTACTTTCTTAAAACGACCCTGTTTATTTTCCTGTTCCTGTTTGATTACAATTGTTTGATTATCATTGGCTTTGTCAGTTACCATTTCTTTATCAGATCAGTTGCTTGTACTCCCTAAATTGAGAAATTATCTGCGCCTGAGTTCAATTAGTTTCTTCCTTAATTTGGCATCTGCCAGTTGCAAGTGTTACAAAGGCTGTGAGTCTTTTTCTGTTCACAACCTTCAGCATGCATGCCAAGCCTCTCAGTTTCCAAAAGAACACATTCACCAGTGCAAGAAGTTCACAAAGTTTATACACGACAATGAAATGGTTCAACTGAACTGAACTCTTTCACATACAAACAAAGATAAAACACCAACAAGAAAGAAAGAGAAATATGCCTTGCTATGAAAGTATGTTTCCACTACTGGACCTGTTTTACCCAAGAACCATATCCAGCCCTGCATTTTCACAGCAGGGTAGTATAGTGTGCCAGAGTGCACTTTTCTCAACTTTAGCCTTTCCTGACCATGTAGGGATACAAGTTTGAAGCTCTGTTTTTGACATTGCACCCCTACATTCATTTCATATCTGTATAGGAACCTTGATTGTTTTCATGCATTTGAAGCTGAAGCATCTAACTTTAATACAAGTATATTTTTGCAAATATGGTAACATTTTAATTTTGTCCCAACAGTATAATATGACTCTTTTTGATAGATTTGTTTGTTTTTTTATATCTTGGTTTTTGGTGTTGAAAACTATGAAATCTGATTTAATAAAAAAGATTATGAACCCTGATTAAACCAATACAACAATGAGCAAATGCTTGCAGTAAAGAAACATATTTATTTAAGGTGTCATTGCAACAGTTGATTTAAAAAATAAATAAATAAACTAAACTAAAAACCACTGGTGATCCAAACAAGCATGAAAAGTCTCCAACCAATTGATTGATAGTCAGAAGGGGATGTATAGTAGCAAGACTCTTTAGGTGTACAAATCAAGGTACAAAATAACGTCCATACCTCTTCTTGGTTCAACATAGTTTTTAAACCATTTGCCAGTATTTAACAAACAAAAAATGGTCTGTACTTGTTTTCTTCAGGTCACATCAACATATCCTTGGGCAAGTTAATTCAACCTGGTATTCTAGCAGATTGTATCCCAAATTCTTAAAAAAGTAATCTTAATCATTTTATTTAGGACACAAGAGGACATGCTGAATCCAGCTAGAACCAACAACCACAAATTACACACTCTTGTTAAAAAAAAAATGTCTGAAAGAATACTCTTTTCAATCCAGTTGTGATAAATGTTTGTCTAGACGTGTATCTGTGTAACTTTACTTTAAAACACATTGTATCTAACTCAAGTTTCCAGACTAAAAAATAGCAACCACATTCCAAAACCTTGGCAAGAGTCAAAAGCCTTCTCCATCGAAAACAACTGTTGCCTGTGCCCAAATGTTCCTGTCAAATAAACCAGTAAATAAGAGTATCAACAGATAAATCCCAATTAAACACAGAGATCAAGAGATTAGGCGATCAAAATCAGTAAACGAAATATATTAAGACTAATGGATTTCTGACAGATTGTGAAACTAACTGTAATGAACATTAATATAGTTTGACGTAAATAACTCGAGGAGCAGTTTATCGCTGCAGGACTTGAAAAGAATCTAGGCTTCGACCGTATTGAGATGCTTCATTTCAAGTGTTTGTGTTTCCATATGATTTCTCATTACTTGGATCTCATTTGTACGTTGTATATTCATAAGAGAACACAGCAACAACCGTCAGCACATCAGTTTCCCGTGTCATGCATTTCAGCGTAAAATTCTTTTCAAACATTTCGACAAGATCACTTAACGAATGAACTGTGATCATCCAGAGTCCATGCCTTGCGCAATGCAAAGTGTGAAAACACACAATAGTGGTTGTTTCCACCAAAATACCTTAACAAAAGACCTTAGTCATCTGTTACTAAAAGTCGTGAAGTTTAGGAATATTAAAATAACTATAATTCGTCATTGCAGGGAGGTTGGGTGCAGACATGGACAGTTGCCAATTGAAACAATGTTTGTAATAGTTATTTCTGACTGCGAATTTGCAAATAAAATGCAGACAAGCATGAAAATACCTTGTCTGCATGAAAAATCAAAAGTACAAAAGCAAATTTCAAGATTTACAAAAGCCCTTTCAGTGGCTGTAACTTTTCTTTAGTGACATTAAAAATCCCAGAGGAGTTAACAATAAACCTGCTAAACCTTTTTATATTCCTATCATGTCCTTCGTGTAAGGGCATAACAATCACCAAACATGGTTTTGTTCTCATTCTTTGAAGTCTGTTTTGCATAAATTACCGTTCTATATTATACACAAGCGTTCTGTGAAGTTGCCAACAATAAAATATCAAATCACAGATTGAAAAGTGACCATGAAATGTGACTAATAAATAATTGATAAACTTCTAATCACTTTTATATCAGTGTAACTCAGCTGGATGGTGCAAAACATGCCAATAGAAAGTTACTTTTGACAAAAGATAAATGATTTGAAAGATTGAATGTTTCTCTTTCAGGATGGTCTGACCATGGCAATGTAAAGTCTTTACATATTCAGGTTTGGTCTCTTTTATAATACTCACATATTTTTCACCTAAGACACAGGTCTGCAGCTCCTCCAAAGTTATCTTTTTTTAACACTGCTGTCCTGATAGCTTGGGCAAACAGTATAGTAGGTATAACTGCTAGCATCTGCGTCACATTTGTCTAAAATATGGTAAAAACTAAAAAATGTTAAAGAACTAATTTCTTACGTTGCACAGTATTGCAGAAATTCAGTTTTCAGGTTAACGGTATTTCACAACAAGTGCATGCTCTTTTTTTTCAAGTTTTTTTAGGTCACTTTGACTTTAAATTTATGCACCGGTTTGTATCTTGTGATCCCCTAAATTCAGAAAAAATTACTTTGAGGTTTTGCAGTTGACAAAACGTAGAAACGTTCCATAGATACAGATACTTTACGTTGTCCTGTAAGTCTCCGAAATTGAAATAGTTGCCAGGACTTATTTTGGATGTTGATGTAGACACAGACGTCACTAAAGACACTTTCAAAAGGCTCTTGGATTTGATTAAAAAAATATTTTTTGCTTTAGATCAGTTCAAACTTTACTAAGCTTATAACTGTCTGCACTTCAGCACAGTCTTGGTTTTTCTTTTCCTATTACTTATCTCACTTCCTTCCAAACCTCTTCCCTCCTTGGGTCTCTTTTTCCCTTTCCATGGTGTCCCCCTAAAGAACACGGTCCAATGCCAAGCCACCTGTTTAAACGCTGATGTTTCCCATTGCAATCCAACGGCCAAAAAAGGTCACATTAAGAGTAGTATTTTAAGGTTTGGTTCACGCAGGTGTGCGAAATGTTTCGGACAGCAAATAAAAATGAATAAAGAGAAAACACTTGCGGTGGAGTCAGGAAAGAGGATGGGGCTGAAGTGCTTCAGCATGTAATAAGATGAAATGTCTGTTCTGGTAGGATCACATGTTGTGGGCAGACAGAGTTACAGTGATGGAATTAACTCGCCCTTTCTGCACTCTTTCATGTTTTATCTCATTGTGTCGTTTGGGAGTTGTTGTTTTTATTGCTTTCTTTTTTATTAACTTTTTCAAACAGACCAAGACATCTTTAAAGTAATTATACCACTGACTCATAAACAAAAATGACTTATAGTTAACAGCAAAACATTATTTTATATATATATTGTTTTTCCCAAACATCAAAAATAAATGGGATTTTTCTTTTCTATTTTACTCATGTATGCAAAACAGAGTTATGATGCCAGCATATTCAATGTTCATGGATTCTGTGTAGAATTACATTGAATTAGAATGCTATGTAATCCACATTTTTTAGCATTAAATATCCTTTTTTAATTATAATTTAATTAAATTTACAACATACAATCAAGTTCTTAAACTTTCATTCAGAAGTGTCTAATACAAGATCGCCCTTATGCTATGAACAATCAAATATTCACTCTAAATGAAGCAAGAAGAAACATGTGATAATCAGCGATATCAATTTGACTGCGGCTCGGGATTTTAGCATGGTGATCCTGGAATGACGATCGGTACAAATGCATTAATTTGTTGTGGCAGGCTGCAGTGTCATCACTTGACTAAGGCCGCTTTTTAGGGTTAATCAGTACGTTCAGAGACGGAAAGGTCAAGAGAGGAGCTTTTCACGCTCTGATGAGGTAAGGTGTTGGTCGCTTCCACTCACCTGTCCGTACCAGGTATATTCCAGCATTGTAGCAGCGGCTGCAGCTCTTACTGGGCCGGTAAATTCACAAAAATTACTATACTTCGTGGATTGTGTGCAGCAAACAAAATAAATGAAGAAAAACAAAATCAGTCTGTTGCTCTTCTCACAGCGCAGTTACACAACTATTAGTTTTCCCCTGGTGGAGACTTTCCTCCAAAAGTCCTGTCAGGACTTTCGGTGGGGGCCGAGCAGTCAAAAGATATGCTATAACACACACATTTTGCACACAGGGGCTGGCACCCTTGGCTCACACACACCTCTGACTCTCCTGTTGAATTTTGGCACTCTTGGGGGGGCTTACGACCTGTTGATAATGAACCTGAACCCATTATTTTGAGTCAATGAATTGAAAGAAATAGGGCAAGGAATGAAAGCCACAGGGCCAATTAGTAGCATTCTTTGATGTATTACCCTCGCTCACCACTCAGGCAGACTGCTCTGCGCCTTTTGTCTTTATCCCCTCTGTTATTCATTAATTATTCTGAGCGGGGTCAAAGTTTGCGCGGATAATTGTGCAGACCATCTCTCTTTGAGGATGGCAAAAGATTCACCCAAATGCTGACACTCCCCCTGACTGTGCCCAGCCACCTTGAATTATGCCAATTATTCCAATTCTTAGATTATATTTTTTGCCATCCTCCTTTTCTTTGTTATATGATTGTTTCCTTCTTTTCCCCCTCCTTCCTGTCTTGTCAGCTCAGTGTAGAGGTCATTTTGACAAATATGTTATATTTGTACTTTTAGCTGTTCAGGCAGACAGTCAAGGTCTTTTCAGGTTGAACAACTTTTTTTTTTTTTTTTCAGCTACTTTACAATTCCAGTTTGACTTCCACTTTTAAGATTAACAAAAAAAGTATTTATTTTACTGTCTGGCTGTTAATCGGCTGATATAATTCACTCAGAGCTTTTTAAACGCCGACTGATAAGACTAGTAGCGAAGATTTGCTTTGATAAGCTCAAGCCAGAAGGATGGTAGCAACAAGTGGTCGCTTTTTCTAACAAAAAATCATGTGTTGTGTGTAGATAAAGTTACCGTGATTGTGTTAAGGGAGCTTTATCTGACTTTTCATGATAGTACAGTTTCTGCATGTGAGTAATCGTCCCAGGATTCTCACTACAAAATTCTAGCAAATTGTGAGCATAACTATATATAAACAATTGTTTTCATTGGCATATAGCATTTTTGCTTTTCAGGAAAACCCTATCTCAGAGCATGTTAGGAAAACCTGCTTGACATACTGAACTTATCCAGCTCACTGCAAAGCATTTTATAATTTTTTTTTTGTGTTAAGGTGAGACTACTTGTTTTTGATTAATCTTTGTTGTTCTGTTTTTATTTCCTGATTATCTTTGGAGCCTTTTGTCCCATACAAACATATACATTATCCACTGCAAATATAAGTATTTTTAAAGGGGTTTTATAGATTTTTTTTGACATTTTTGCTCTGCTTAAGCTTTATACTGTTCCGTCATATTATTTTTATTTTCAATTTAGTCTCCACAAAAGCTTATAGTTTGTTTTTTTGTCTGATTACATGAATTTAAAATATTAAATCAGATATTCTGAACAGTTTCTTGGTAACTAAGTAGCCTTATTACAATATATATGCTCTTACTTGAGTGATTTCTTGGACGACTAATTTTTACTTGAGTAAAAATATGTTCAAGTAGTCTTACTCTTACTTGATTATAATTTTTGGGTTATCTATCCACAGCTGGCAATTAGTCAAAATAACATATTCTTTATAATTGCCAAGTTAAAGGTCAGGGATCTCCTGATTCTTTAACCTCTGCTTTTGTTCTTCAAAAAATGCAGACATGTAAGACGACAGAAAGCCTGTTCTGCCCTTGTGTCTCCAGTCTCTTTGGATGTGCTTTCTTCAAAGGCAGCCCCACGCAGCACCTCTGGCTACGGCCAGTCCTGAAAAGAAAGTTCCTCTGGCCATTTCTCTGTTGCTGACACCACTGCCTAAACAAGGTGTCCTATGCTGACCTCCTTAATTTGCCGTGTGTGAAGATTTGCCTATCACGGTTCCTCATCTTGGCTTTTAACAGGGACAAAGGGGCAGGGGGTGTTACCAAAGCGTTAGCCACATGTAGAAGAAGTAGAAGGGATTTGATGAGCTGATAAGCTGTTTACATCCTTAGCAGCGACTTGGCTAGGGGACTTTTCAATATTGATCATATCTTGTCAGGATGTTTTTGCTTAATGTAAAGTCAATATGACATAGATGAAACTGAAAGTTTCAGTTTGGGGTATTTGTTGTCTCACATTAAGTCAGGAAGTGTTTTTTTTTTGGGGGGGGGGGGGTTGTCTGTATAATGTGCTTGCATGCATATAACCCATGTAATGCATGTTTTGGTTATGTTTAGATTTCATGCTTTCAAATTAACCCAGAAAAAAAATGTATGGTTTCAATATAGAATACATTTTTAATTCTTTCATTTTCTTGAATTCTGTGCTTTGACAGCAATTCAGTGATGGTTATGTGCCAACAGGCAGGTAGAGCACATAGAAATTCCCATTGTTCAGCTTGTGCCATAAACGCAGCCTTTTATGGTCATATATACAGTAAAAGTAAACGGAAATGTGACAGTACATAAGTGACATTGCATTACATTTTGGAAAGAAAGACTGAGAAAGTGTCAGAATTACCAAAGTTGTAAGTTGGCCTTCTTTCACAAGAAAAACTAATTTAAGTGGTAACATTTTGCTTCAGAAAAACAAAACTAGAAAAAAAAAGAAACAAAGGCACATTATCTTTTCTTTTTCCAGCCCCTGCTGCTTAAAACTGCAGTTGTCAAGCTATTGAGCACTCTCATTTTAATATCTCATGAAATATTTAGCATCTTTTAATTGAGATTGAGAAAAACCTGGAATAGTTATTTGAAAAAAAAGACAGACAGTGAAGTCACAGTCTATTCTGAGTTTTTCCTAAACATACAGCTAATATTCCAAGAAAGGTACAATCATTCTGACGTTATGCATTATGACTTTACTGATCGTTACTGATAATGCATTCATTAGTTGCAATATGGAAAGAACTTAGTCCTTTGTATTGAAACAAATAATTGTTCTTTTGTTTTGTTTGTTTGCTTGCTTGTTGTTCCGTGTGTGTGACGGATTCATCATCGAATTAAATCAATAAAAATCCTTGTATTTCTATTTTTTAGTTAATTGAAAATTTAAACCCCAAATGAGATGATAGTTCCTGTGGAATGGAGAGCTCTGTTATGTATTTTGTTCCTTTTCTGATTGAGAGGCATGTGCTGACATGCAAGCTAAAGTAGGATCAGTTTCCTTATCAATTTTTTTCATCGAAATAAACATTTTTTTTTTTGTTATTATTTCCTGTTGCCATTTAAGAGAGATTTTTTTTCCTTAAATCAAAACTATTGTAAAATGAAAAAAGTTAATGGTGAGAACAAAAAAATACTTAAGTTGTCTTTGACTAGTTGTGAAGATATTAAGGATGTTGGTCACCGTTATTTAGTCTTCCTGAGACCTGCAGTAGATTTTCTCACTCCTTCTTAAACTTGTGTCCTGAACATAGCAGGATAATTGTGATGGTACAAACAATAAGTCCAGTCCCTCGTTATAGATCCCTGATGCACAGTGCCAATAGTAATTCTACTACTTTCCACACATAGTACCTTTTTTGCCCCCTTTTGAATCCTATTAGTGCATGAACTTGGTTTAACTGAAAAAGACTGTCGACTTCACTCAATTGGGTCTAATAGGATTAGGCTGCTGGTATGGGCCTGTAGGTTTAAATAGGAATGGAATTTTGGCAGACATCGGTTCAATCCATTGCATTAATCTTATAAAGGTTACAGAGTATGTGCGGGCCCAAAGTTGACTGGATAAAGGACTGCTTTAAGTGAATTTGCTTCACTCAAAGGGCCCTGTCCACGCTAACACAGACATGCTGCTAAATAAAAAATTTTTTGGCAATACATGAATATGTCCCCTGCTTGCACCACATAAAAAATAAAACATTTCCGTAACCATTACGAAGCTCCAAACGATTACATTTCAAAACATTTCCCTTTATATTGTATGTACATCTACAAAACAGAGCTTTTTTTGTTTTGTTTTGTTAAAGCATATTGACAACACGGCAGTTGAAGTCCAAAACTGAAGTGAGCGTCTAGGCAAAAAACTATCACAACTAAATGTTAGGATCTCATATTATGTTAAGAAATAAAGCAGATCTGCTGGTTTCTGAAGCTTTGAGTTTCGTCTACATTTCAATATTATTTTATACTCGCTCTATATTTGCTTTTCATTTATTATTGAGGTCATATTTTCTATAATTAATATCTTCTATTGCTACTACTCACTCAGCGTCCTAGTTTTTGCTTTGTTTAAACCACAATACATCTAAAAACTTTTGTTCCTCAAATATACGCAATGTACAAAATACTGCTTGTGTCAAAACCAACAGTATAAAATTAGATTTCTTTAAAATAACAGTAGCACTATGTTTTTGAGACTGTTTAGCATTATTTACATTTGTATGATCTTTTTCAACACCCATTTAAATCATCTAAAAACGACATTTTTTTGAGGCTGCAAAATTGATATTTATCTTGAGGCTTTGAGCTTTTGAAAATCGAGTCTATGAAAACCATTTTAAAGAGCAGTACTCCAGAGAAACATTTCTTGTTTTACTCTGGCAAAAGAAATCACGATAAACACAATCAATAAAGGTTTCAACACAAGTACTAATATTCAAATTCTCAATATAAGGCAGAAGCAACACTGGCATCCTACATGAATAACATACTGAAAGGGAATGAAACATTTTACGGCATTAAATACGTTCTCCCTAAACAACTGTAGCATGTTCCTGTTTGTTACACCAGCACAGCTCCCGTTTTAGGTTAGCTTAAAGACTCGTGGAAATAATAGCCTAATTCTGTACTACTCGTTGTTCAACTTACTGTTTTTAGAGATTTATATGAATTATTATGGATAAATAAATAAAAATGTAAATATGAAGCAAACGTTTAAGAAAAAAAGTTCATTTTTTGTTTTATTAATGTTAGACATTGGCAGACGAAGCAAAGTATCCCAAAGTTTTTAACTTTTACACTTTCAAAACCCCTAAAAACGTTTTATAAAATTTCTAGACTCAACTCTTTTTTTGATAGATGATTTTTTTGATAGATTTTCAGAGAATGGAGTATGTCCTTCCCCCACCTGTTGCCTTGTAATTTGGTCTTCTACTTTTTTCTCAGTTAAAATAAAACATAAATGTGAGTGTTGGCAAATTATTCTATTCCTAAGACACTCAATCATTTTGTTGAAATTAAACAAGTGAATTACAGAATCCTCATTACAGTTACTCTGTGTTCACTCTGTTTAGCTTGTATGGAAATTCTGTTATGCCTACTCCCTTTCTGAGTTTGTATGAATCACAACTACAGTCTCAACAGCTGGCAAGAAATGAGTAGCATGTCTTAGAAGCCACTTACTGTTGGCTTGCTTCCTTAGCAGATTACGCAATTAATAAACTATGTCTTATAACTTGTTTTATTCTACAGAGAGTAGAACCACATGTTCAAATACTCTTTGCAGTATAAACTTCAATAACTAATTTATGGTACTTTTGGTTTATTTGATGAAGTACTGGTAGCACTGTTGTAGTTACGAGAGTGTCTGAGGTCTTTCTGCATGGAGTTTTTATGTTCTCCCTGTGCATGCATGGGATTCCTTGCGGTACTCTGGCTTCACCCCACTTCGCAAAAGCGTAACTGTTAAGTAAAATTTTCTTTAGGTGTGACTGTGCTCATATTTTTCTGTCCTACCTTTCTCTAAGTTGCCGTGCGATGGAGTTGCAACTTCCCCAGGGTGTACCCCGCCCCACCCAACCACAACCCTGGAAGCAAAAACTGGGTATATCCAACTGGTGGATGAATCGTTGGGTAAATTTGAATCCAACTTACAAATTAATGGTCTAGATTACATTTCCATAGCTATAGTAATTAGCATTCATAATAATTTTTGCTTTACAGGATAAAAATTAAACCAAAGGGATTTTATTTATTCCATTTTTTACCAGCCAATACTGCATCAACTTCTTATTAATCATTGCTTTAATGTCTTCTACCTAAAGCAGCAAAGTAATAAAATTCTAGGAGATAGTTTTTCATGTTTAATAAGCCTTCTTCCCAGGGGTATGAAATTCTTTCCCATACCAACACTTTATAATGTCTCACCCGGAGGTCTCCTGTCTCTGAACGATGTGAATAGCTTTCTTGGAGGGATTGAAATCCCCACTGCCACCAACAACCCACCCACCCACCCTAAATGTTTCACCTTGAGAGATTATATGTTTTAACCAGAAATGCTTCAGAAAGTTTTGGTCCTGATCTCTTGATCTGAGTAGCAGGAACAATTGGTTTAGTCGGAGGATAGGGGTACGCTGGGCAGGTGGTGATGGTGGAGTGTGAGTGTGTGGGTGTTGCTAGCCAGGAGTAATGTTTAACAACTAAAACCTATATGTGAGGTATTTAAGGGGTTATTATCTCTAATCCTATTAGTGATTTAGATAACATGAGATTATCCGACCATGTCAGTGCCAGAACCTTGAGAGAAAGTAAACAAAAAATGAACGCCTTCTTTTTACACTCCATAAAAAAATATAATATTTTATTGTAACACATAAAGTCAATTATATAGTGTATTCTTTTTTACAGTTTACTTGATTGGATCAAATCCTTTTTTATTACTTTATTTTCCAAGCTTTATGAGCTTAAAAGTATCACACAAATATGAGAAGTCTATGTTTGTTGGTATGAAGTATGAAATTTAATTTAGGTCGTTAGTGAGTTTAAAATACGGGAAAAAAAACCAAACGAACACAAAGTTCCCTTGAGTTGTGTTAATGACCGCTGCATGCCAGGAAGTTAAGGAGCATTGCCTGAGTGTAGCGGTTACATAGGTTGAAAAAATATCAACTGTGAAGCAGCTGATCTTTACATGAGAATTGCAGCGAGTCATGTAGAAAACAGATATTATAAAAGCGATGCCTCATGTCATTAGCTAATTTCATTTATAGGACACGGTCCGGTTCAAAACCTTTAGGAGAGCTACGAGACAACGCCGAAACTGGGGTCAAAAGCAGTTGCTGCTTCTCTTTTAATTAACACAGATCCGATTAGGTGATGCGTAATAAAAAAAAGCTCGCTTTTTTATAACATTTCAGTCATTAAGGCAGTTCTAACTTGTGATGGTGAACGACTGGTTGCCATTCAAAAAGGAATCTTTGGAGTAAAGAGTGTTTCTGGACTTAATTTTCATCTTAAAAGGGAACTTTGAGCCATTGTTTAATTCAGCATATTTTTTGCTTCAAACAACGATCTCTCCTCAGTTCACAATTATCTGCGCTTCATAACCATTTAAATAACACAGTTAACCCTCTTGAGTCGTCACCTGTTTCTACTGCGCCACACTTCTGCTCAACCACATGTATCCATCAGTACGCTTGAACTCAACATTCTGTGAGGGGTCAACTGAGCCGGCAATGACTATCTGCCGGTCAACTCTTGCAAGTGTGGGTTTTGATATCAGCTTCCTTCTATGCTACATGTCAATGTTCGATTTGTAAGGTCTGCAAGTAAACTACAATTTTTCAAGCACTGCCAATAAGAACCGGCCTTAGCATTAGCACCCAGCACAGCTATAATTAAATGTTCTTGTATATACTGGCTGAAGATTGATTAGGACTTTCTACAATCATTAAAAAAAATTTCAAAACATTGTTTTCATTTTGGGACTTTTTAAGATCAGGAATGTCCCAAAAATGCCAATGTTGAGAAATACTTTATCTACTTAAGTCTATAATTAGCTAACCCCATAGCATACCTGATGCTTATACTGCTGTTGTTTTTTTCAATAGTTTGAAAGATCTTGAAATATAATCATTGCAATTTATTACGTGGTCACTTAAGTCAACATGCTATGACATAAACTTTCATGAAAGAATCTAGTGAACTGTTGGGTTTACCAGAAAAGGTTAAATCAGATTGTCTCATATCGTACATTGTTGCATCATACCTTGCCCTTTTCTGTTTACGTTCTTTTACCTCCTGTCTGCTCCCTCAAACGACCTCCTTGCATCAGTTTGTGGTGCAGCTGATTTAAAGTGTTTCAGGCGGGTCTTCATCAAAGGATAACGTGTTGCAGTGGATTTTTGTCTGTGTGACTTCGCTAAACCCCATTCAAAAAAACAATAAGTTATTAAGGGTGTGGGGAAACCTGAAAAAACAATAATCTGATATGTTTTGTTGTTGAAATTTAACAAAATTGTCTTGCAGGATTTTTGTGTGTTTGTGCCCTTTTAGTAGGCACTATGTTTAGCTGGTTGAAAAAAAAGGCAGCCTAGGCACACAGCCAAGCCTGGTGGGTGGTCCACATGAACCATGTCTAGAATGACCTGCCAGTGTCCACATTTCCTAATACCCTTCTTTTGTCAGAACAGACCACTTTTCATGTTGTTTTTTTTGTTTTGTTTTTTTGTATTTATTCACTTTACTTATTCACAACTTCAACAGGCGACCCATTCCAATCTTAGAGTGTTTTGGTTTTACTAGTCACTTTCTATCTCAACAACAAATATAAGTGGGGAACAAATGTGTCTTTTTCTTTGTTTACTTTGATGCGCATCGTATAGATGTTTTTTTTTTATTCCTTAAATGTCCTAACTGGTTGCAATCTTGCTACTTTGAGTGATACTTGACTTTGGCAATGAGTCAATTTGACTGTTTATCAATGTTGATCTACCATTTTGTGCCGGGGGTGGGGGGGAAATAAATAAATAAATTAAAGCCCCATATTGGACAATGTTGTCATAGAACCTGGTTGGTTTCTCCAAACAAATGGTTGCACGCTCACCAGTGATGGTCAAATTGTGGGTGGGCTCTTTTGCTCTGCAATGCTTCTGGGCGCCAAAGATGCACAGGGGGACAAGTCGCCATAATCAATTTAACTATTTAATGGCAGAGTTTAAATGACCACATATGAATGTCCTTTAGGGCAACATGTGTGATTCTAAAGTATCAACAGCAACTAGTCACAATAACAACTTTATATATATATAATTATTATTTTTTTCATCATGGCTAGTAGAATGAGTTTCTGGCTCCCATAGTTGTGCTTAACAGATTTTCTTTTCCAAGTGAGGCTTTATAGAGCCTCCCTTCATTCCCATACCATGATCATTTATTGATTACAGAGGTGTTACATACATTGTAAAGCTAAACAGGACCGAGGGGGGGGGGGTGCACAGAGTGAAAGGGAACATATATGCATAACAATATTCAAACAAACAAACAAACAAACAAAACAAAGGAACCAAAAAACTAGCTGCTACTGGATCGCTCCTGAAGCATCCTTGGGAAACTGCGAAATGGCAATGAATCATACCTGTGGAGATATAATTAGCAGAAAGCAGAGCAATGACAGCAATGTATGTGGCACATAACACATAGAGTGTTGGCCAAAAGCATTGGCACCCCTGCAACACTGCCAGACAACGCTCCATCTCTCCCAGAAAACGACCGCAACCACAAATGCTCTGACATTAAAATGTTCACCCAACTTGTCCTCAATGGAAAACCACAAAAATAATGATCAAAAAGCCAAACTGGATATAATTCCACACCACACATAAAAAAGGGGGTGGACAAAAGTATTGGCACCCTTTGAAAAACCATGTGATGCTTCTCTAATTTGTGTAATTAACAGCACCTGTTACTTACCTATGGCAAATAACAGGTGGTGGGAATAACTTAATCACATTTGCAGCCCGTTAAAATTGATTAAAGTTGACTCAACCTCTGTCCTGTGTCCTTGTGTGTACCACATTGAGCATGGAGAAAAGAAAGAAGACCAAAGAACTGTCTGAGGACTTGAGAAGCAAAATTGTGAGGAAGCATGGGCAATCTCAAGGCCACAAGTCCATCTCCAAAGACCTGAATGTTCCTGTGTCTACCGTGCGCAGTGTCATCAAGAAGTTTAAACCCCATGGCACTGTGGCTAACCTCCCTACATGTGGACGGAAAAGAAAAATTGAGGAGATAATTCAACGAAAGATTGTGCGGATGGTGGATAAAGAACCTCGACTAACATCCAAACAAGTTCAAGCAGCCCTACAGTCCGAGGGTACAACAGTGTCAACCCGTACTATCCGTCGGCGTCTGAATGAAAAGGGACTCTATGGTAGGATACCCAGGAAGACCCCACTTCTGACCCAGAGACATAAAAAAGCCAGGCTGGAGTTTGACAAAACTTACCTAAGCAAGCCAAAAACGTTTTGGAAGAATGTTCTCTGGTCAGATGAGACAAAAGTAGAGCTTTTTGGGAAAAGGCATCAACATAAAGTTTACAGGAAAAAAAACAAGGTCTTCAAAGAAAAGAACATCGGTCCCTACAGTCAAACATGGCGGAGGTTCCCTGTTTTTTTGGGGTTGCTTTGCTGCCTCTGGACTGCTTGTGTGTGCATGGCATTATGAATTCGGAAGACTACCAACACATTTTGCAGCATAATGTAGAGCCCAGTGTGAGAAAGCTGGGTCTCCCTCAGAGGTCATGGGTCTTCCAGCAGGACAATGACCCAAAACACAGTTCAAAAAGCACTAGAAAATGGTTTAAGAGAAAGCACTGGAGACTTCTAAAGTGGCCAGGAATGAGTCCAGACCTGAATCCCATAGAACACCTGTGGAGAGATCTCAAAATGGCACTCTGGAGAAGGCACCCTTCAAATCTCAGGGACCTGGAGCAATTTGCCAAAGAAAAATGGTCTAAAATTCCAACAGGGCATTGTAAGAAACTCATTGATGGTTACCGGAAGTGCTTGTTCGCAGTTATTGTGTCTAAAGGTTGTGCTACCAAGTATTAGGCTGAGGGTGCCAATACTTTTGTCCGGCCCATTTTTGGAGTTCTGTGTAAAATGATAATTGACTTGACTTTTTTTTCATTCTCTTTTGTGTCCTTTCACTGCAAGCAAAATAAATCAAGACATTAATACCAAAGCACTTGCAAGCGCAACCACCCTCCGGAAAAATTATTTTGTTTTCATCAGTAACAGTTATAATTGTGTTTGCGATCCACGGAATCCGAATTTTCGTTTTTTGGACCCAATGATACACGAGGACTTGACATCTGAAAAACCAAAACTTAATTTTAAATTCCTCAAAAGTTCTGTAGCAAGCTTTCTCAGTTAAAAAAAATAAATAAATAAATACAATTTAGTATAGAAAAATACAAAAATTAGGTTTGAAAAGACAGGTGTAGGAATCAACTATTCACAGAGCTCGTGGGATCCTGTTGCTTTGTCTGTTCTTTTTAAACGGTTAATTATATAAGGACCAGGAACATCGTCACCAAGTTGTCCGGGTGAAATTAAACCATTATAGACTTTGAAGTCTATTAGACCTGATAACCATGAAATCTATTCCGCTGTTCTTTGTAAAAAGGAAAGGGGGTGTAGCTTGTACCTGTAGGCTGATGTCAAACTCAAATACCCACTAAAGTTTGTGCATGCCCACAAACAGACGCCAGAGCAACATTAACACATGAAAGGCCTCCTACTGAAGTGGAAAACATAGTGCAACAATGCTTTGAAGTCCACCAGTTATCCATCTAATGTAGGGATGTTTTCTGTTTCTCCTCGTCGAAAAATCAGATTCATATAACCCCCCTTCCGACACTGCAGCCAGGAGACAGCTATTGCCAGTCTGGGAGCTATTTGGCAACCCCACTATATCCCAAACATCCAATATTCACTCTCACAATTGCATCAAAGCAGGCCAGAAAACATGATGCTGTAATTCTATTTCATATATATATATATATATATATATATATATATATATATATATATATATATATATATATATATATATATATATATATATATATATATATATATATATAT
>JAVLVB010000040.1:493285-514623 GCA_032876305.1 Orestias chungarensis
TGTGTGTGTGTGTGTGTGTGTGTGTGTGTGTGTGTGTGTGTGTGTGTGTGTGTGTGTGTGTGTGTGTGTGCGCATGTATATGTAAATAGTTCTAGTATAGAAATAATATAGTAGTCGTAGTAAATAGTAAAAGTGGTTCTTTTTTTAAAGCTTGTTTTGCATTTTACTTCCTTTTTTTTGACATATTTTACAAGAAATTGTTTGGTCATTTATTTTTGCACAATTGATTTATTTTGTCTTGTAATCTGATTTCAACGAGAAATGCTTTCAATTAAATGAATATTTTAATCATTGAATTATAAATAACAGTTCTCAGACTACAAGCACCATTAACTAAGTTTGCATGAAAGCAAAAATTATAATAATTATGTCTTCGACAAAAGTTAAGCATTCATCCCAGGTCTTCAATCAATACATATACAGCAACATATTTTCCTTTTTATAATAGGTATTTTTACTTCTGTTAAGGTTTGTGTACGTTATGAAACACTGTGGCTATACTCTCATGTTAGATAAGTAAACTTGTGGTGGAAAGTGAAAAAAGTCATTTTTGGACCAGAAGCCGTTCAAACTGACTTACCTGGCTGAGATGTTTGGACCTAATCCGAGCTACGTGAACTATGTGACAACCTATCGGCGAGTTCAAAGAGTTAAAAAATACTCACCCCCCACCACCACCACCTTTGAAATTACAATTTCGTCCATGTTCCATACATTTCTCTTTTTTTTTTGCTGAATAGTGACTCCAGCAGATGTTAAGTCTCAAAATCAGTTAGAGACCCTTTCATTCCCCATCTGATGCTCTATTTGGACCCAAGCGAGGTTTCTTCACTGTGTTTAGATGACCAGATGCTTTGTGTTGAAGCTCTTTAATTAATTATTTTTTGACTGTGGTATATTCTTTTATGACCACCTACCTTCCATGTTTTGTTATACTCCCACCAGGGAGTGGGTTGTGGTCTGGTGTAGACTCCACCCTTAAAATGTTGGAACCCAGAACGATGGATGGCATCGCTTTGGTGGATCTGAGGCCAGCTGTGCAGATGTTGTTCACAATCACGCAAAGGCTGACCGTCATTTCTCTCGCTGCCCCTGCACTGGGTGTCGGGGCCGGAACAAGACTGAAACATTTCTGGCAGTGCAAAACCGGGTCTAAAAAGAAAGGGGAAATAATAATTGGTCAGTAAATGGAGTAATTACATAATGAAATAGTTGTATTATGCTTATTAAATCACTGTATGAAGTTGGGCTATAACCTATTTAGGAGAAAGGAGCATGAGAGTGGGTCTTATTATAGTTGCTGCATCTTTCACTTGAAGTTTCCGTTGATCATCAGATGATGTTCTACAGTTGTAAATAAGCTGAATTTATATTCAATTCAAAAATGCTTTATTATTCCCAAAGGGAAATTAAGCAATCTTTCTTTGCACCATTATCTCCTGTGGTTCCACAGTCGTCCTCCAGTTTAGAACCAGCCTTCTCCATAAGGTTATTACTTCTTGTTAGGTTCTTAACTCTTATGCTGCTATCCAAACAGATAATGGAGCAATAGATTACGCTCCCCATAACAGACTTTCAGAAGATGGACAGTATCTTCCTGCAAAGTCTGAAGGGCCTAAGCTTCCTCAAGAAGCACAGTCCTTTCTGTTCCTTCTTGTTAGGTGAACCCTGAGATATTTATACTTCATGTCAACTACCTCCACTTCTCAGAAGATTGGTTTGACCTAACTGTTTTTTATTTAGAAATCTACATTAATATATTTTATTTGTTTGATTTTTGGCATTTAAAATGCTGTCCTCACACCATGCCACAAAGTGGTCCTCTACATCTCTGTGCTCAGCTATTGTCCATGTCTGATACAACCAACAACTGCAGTATCAGCCAAGTATTCCTCCAGGCAATAGGACTCTGACTTGTGGTGGAAGTCTAAAGTAAAAAAAAGTGGAAAGAAATGGTGAGTGTACAATACACTATCATGGTCCTTTTACTGCTGGGCAAGCTGTTAGTCACACAGTTATTTATCCTCACAAACCAATTGTCAGGCAGCCATTTATCCAAACAGTGTTTCAGTTTTCTGCTTGTGTCTTCTGAAGTTTTTACGAAGCGTATCAGGTTGAATTATGTACAATGCACAGGAGAAATCTAAGAACAGGATCCTTACAGTGCTGCTTTAGGTGTCACGGGGTTGAAGCAAGTGAATGATGGCAACAATAAGAAAACTGCAAGTTGTCTTGATATTTGATCTTTATTATTATTTTTGCTTACTCATTGGGGCAACAGGAGTCTGTTCACGACCTCGCGGTCACCCATTCACATGTATGCTTCTATTCACACACAGAGAGGAAGACCAGAAGTGTGACTGGAGGCAGCTGGAATCAAGCCCTCAAGTTTCAGATTGCAAGTTGACTGCTGCTACCACTCATCCATGTATTCCCTAGTTAGTTTTTGACATGATTTCATATTTTTTTAAGTTTCATTTTACATTTTTGTGACAGACTTCCGATCCTCCATGAATTAACAAACCTTTACAATTTTAAGTTTATGTATTGCATGTGCTTATTTGCTAAATTTGTAAAATAATGTTACATCTAACCCTTAAGGTGACCTGAATTAAATGTAATCAATTCAACATAAATTCATTTACTGACAACAAGGGCCCCTTTACCTTAGATTCACACACTCAAAACTGTCAAAATAGTCTTATTTTCCTAAGAGTTTGGAAATACTATTTTTACCTTTACTATGAAATATATTCTATACTATTCAATCCTAAAACAAATCTGTTTATATATCTGTTGGTTTATGTACAAACATAAAAATATCTGCAGTAGATGGTCCCAAAGAAATCAACACAAATTGGACAAATATCAGAAAGCAGAGATTTCATTCTTTACTGAAATACAACATCTGTGGACAAATTAGCATAAATACCACTGAATTGGAATAGATCAAAATTGAAGCAATGATTGCAAAACGCAAGAACACTGTTAGAGAAAGAAATAGGGGGATGAGAAAGTTAGAATACATCTGGTTATAATCACAAATGTGTCTCCCTACTTTCCACCTCTTCCTTTTGACGTGGGAGGTTAATTGGCATGGCATATGGCTGTCCAAGCATGGTGCGAATGAGATTTAATTACCTTTATACTTTCGCCAAGCTGGCAAAATAACTTGAGCACAGAATCTGTCCAGCGGTTGTGTGCACTGTGTGAAAACTGCGTTGGTGGCGAACGTACGTGAAAGCCGGCTTTTGTCACTGCAGAGAAAGGGTTTTGTCCACCTAGCTGCATTCCTACAAGAAATTGTCATCTCTGAACAAGTGGCTTGTCTGTGTGGACGTACTCTTTGTCTGAGGTTTGAGGGCTTCTCTGTTGCCCCATAAGCAAGACTTCTTTCTGAGAAAACAATCGCCCAGTTACCCCTTCTCCTCTTCTGCCCAACAAGTGTGGATTAGACTAAAATTGATGACTGCCATTGAAATTGATACTGATATTGGTTTTTTTTGTGTACTCATTTCTGTAGTGAAACCTCTGACGCCTTTACAGAACATGCATTTTCTTATTTGCAGTTGCCTAACATCAAAACTCAAGTGATTATAGAGATTTTAATAAGGTCATATGACTTAAATTGTTAAAATTTTAAACATCTTGCGACCACTTCAATGCATTGCTTTGTGTTAATCCACTCCAAGAATAAATAAACACATAAATAAAGGATGTGGTTGTAATGTAATTCAAGGTTTCTGCTCAAACTTATATTAAGAGCAAATGCTGATCACAGTAAATGTTGAACTATGTTGTTTCTTGATATAGCCCTTGTTATAGTTCTGTACGCCATTAAAGCCTTCAGGTGACTTTAAATGAGAATATCAGGTGTTCTCCTTTGCTTCCTAATTACCTCATTACTGATTATACATCGAAGGACCACGTAATGCCGCAAACAGCTCTGCTGTGATGTCCTCGTCATATGAGACCTCTACCCATTTGATCTCAGTGTTGTTCAACAGCAGTTAACCCTGCTTGAGTCCGCTTCACTTGCTTTGTTTCCAGCTGAGATTTAACCAACTGGTTAAAGGCCCCCTGCTGTTGTGTAGCTGAAGCCAAAAGTTACTCGTAGCCTCGGGTGAGATGCGAGCAACAATGTTGTCTCTTCTTTACATACAGTACGGCTGCAGGCCTGGCAGGTGACCTGTTTTTTTTTTGGGTGAAGGTTGTGTAAGATCCCTTAATCTAAATGGATTTTACTGCAATTTTACAGACAACAACGACATTCTCTACATTCACATAATTTATGATCAGATGATAAGATTCAATATGATACAACCATAACTGACATCTGTCCCAAATGCAAGGCAAGGGAATACTGATGGCTTCGAACCAGCAGTGCTACAGAAATAAATGAAACCTTTTGATATACAAGCATATAAAGTGACAGTGAGGTATGTGATACAAATAATCCCCCCAACACAATGATCTGACATACCATGGTTTTTTAGTTATTGTTATTTATGTATTTTGTGTTGTTTTTACCTACGAATAGCTAAAGCATATTTTAGCTCATACCTTGTTATCAAATTTAATCGCGTCTTTAAATTAATGTTCTTTGAGTATTAGGTGGAATTGGGAAATGACAAAGGCCCATATGTATTAGTTGCTTTTTAAAAAAGGGAAAAATGGCAGAACATGAATGCATAAAATTTAGACAGGCTTCTCGGAGGTTAATGAACAGCCTTGTTTAGGCCTCGATCGTACAAAAAGTAACTTATGTAATAAAATAACACCTGGAACAGCCTGTGTAAAAATATACATTTATTTTGAAAAATAAAGTTAAATTTCAATTCTTAAATATAAACTTCTTTGCGTTAAAAAAACAAAGACTCAACATAACTACAATGATGAATTGTTTTTTTTTTACTTATCCCAATCGTAAGACTTCAAGAGCCTCTAACAGGTTTGCTATCAGTTTGCCTTATATATCTTATTAACTCTGACCAGTTTCACCATCAATAAAAACAAAAAAACAAACACAGCATAATGTTTCCCACAGGGATCAGGTTTCTGTGCAAATGATGCTCAGTGCAAACAAAACCAATTAAAAAATATTGTAAAACTATACACCCTCTGTGTTTGTCTCTTGCATTAATCCCTGTAACCTCATACAAATTATAGGCTTTAATTTGAAAAAGTGTACCACTGCTCTTTGGAATATGAAATCACTTTATATTGTGTTTATGCACCCATCTCCCGATTCTAATTCTGGAACCCAATCTTGCTACATACTTGTCTACATGTCTCTCCACACTTTTTCCCAAATCCTCATGCGGCCACATGAAGACAGGAAGTTCTAAGCACTTTTACAGAGAGTTTTCCAGAAACACACATGCTGCTGTTGCCTCATTAAAACCTTTCCTAAAGATGCTCCCCTTTGTACGGCTCTTCACTCATCATCACCTCCAATCCGTCCAGCCCCTGCCTCCCACTTTGCGCTCCACTGTTTTATTTTCATCAAGGCTACTGTCATGTTCCTCCCAGCGACCTGCCGCATCAGGAGCTAGAGCCTCCCACCAGAGTTTTGTGCTCAAGACTTGAATCACTGGACAAAGATAATGACGAGGAGCTCAGACATGCTGCCGATTCAGCCTTGATCACGAATCACACAATTTAGTTTGTCTAAAGAGCTGAGGTCACCGCTTAGACCTGTGCTTTGCACTGGTCTACTTAAACAACGATTTGATTTGTTGTTATTCAAAATATAAAATGTTATCTAAACTAATCTATCCTTTCTTAATATTTTTGGGCAATATTGTTTTCATTTAGCCAAACATGTAGTGTTTCTAAGCATGAGCTCATGCTGGGGCAATTCCATTGGATTGAGGTTTAAACTATGACAAGACCAAGTTAAAATCTTCATTCATTGAACTGTGTAGAGATGGATTTCAGCTCAAGGTCATGACGTGATTGCTGATGATTTACTGGTAAAGGGCCGTTCTCATGGTTCTAGAACAGATGCTGGAGAAGCAGCCCAAGATCATATCAACATCACCCCCCTGTGGTCTGTTTGTATTATCGGATTTTTCTGAAATACTGTTTTAGTTTTATCCCCGATCTCCATAGAATTGTAGAATTGCTCATAAACGTTTTTTGTTTTTTTTCTTTCGGGTCAAAACGGGGTTCTGCTAATAAGAGTTTGCTGGTGTCCCGCAGTGTTAGACATTACTTAGAAGCATTTGACTGGTGGATGTTTTGCTCCTAGAGTTATAGAGTCCATGGTGTCTTGAACTCACATGAAATTTTGAAATCTGATTGAAAGATCCAGTGGACTCCGTCAGAAAATACAGAGCGTAGGGAAACGGTTTCAAGACTGGACCTTTCAGAAGGAAATAAAAAAGAAATTGTCTAGATAAGCTCAGAAATGGTTCCCCAGAGCAGATAACAACAACAAAAAATCTTCATTGTATTTTATATTAAACTTCATGCTGAACTAAAGAGAGGTGAGGACGCAAGGCTCAGGAACTCTGGATCATGTAGGGAGATGGTGAAATTTAGTGTCTTAATTCTTTAACTTTATAATATCATTGGAGAAAAATATGCATATTTACTACAGGTGAATATAAAGTTTTGATATGGTCTTGATTTGCACCCTACATCATAGAAATATTTTTCCCCACACATGGAAACAAAGTATACTTACTTTTTACACTTCTTTAATGTCCAACCGGTTGTTCAGCATCATTTAATGCAAATTATTAAGATTATTAAGATTATTATTATTAAGCTATATAAGATTTTGTTGTGATTAATTAAATGAGTGAAATCTAATAAAAACTGTCTGTTGCTTTGAGATCTTTGTATTATATATGTTATACAAATTTATTGTAATTTCCTTTCTTAGGATAATAATTTTTAGTACTACTACAACATATTGAAAAAAGAAAAATAAAGGTCTGCAATAATAAGTCCTGACTTAATGTATTTTTAGAAAATACTTTCCTTTAGTAGAAGAGAACAATTATATACCAAAGAGAAGAAGATGTTTTTTTAATTTTAGTTATTTAGTCATTTTACTATCTTACAAATGTGAAGGCCAAATGTCAATTGAAATGCTATTGACATCTCCAGTTAATCCACTAGAGGGTGGTATGAGCTCCTCTTTAACAAACAGCAGGGGGTAAAAATCGCATTTCTACCTGACTCATTAAGCTGCAACAGATTCCCATGTAAACAATGAATAGAACAAAAAAAATATTTTTGAAACATTTCAGATGTAATATCTGTCATTTACTATCCAAAGTGATGATGCCGACAGCAGTTGTGTCTGGAAATTGCAAAACTCTTGGCTGTGTCTTGTGCACTAACCTTAATGTCAAAGCAGTACTGGATTTTGCAATGCGATTAAGTTCTGCAGAACTTTGCAGCCCGCGCTTTGTGCGCACACCCTGCTGCGCACGCCTCTGCAGCTGCACACCACACAACCATTCAGAGAAGTCCTTGCAGTTCTAATTAGGTTTTCGATTTTAAAAAGAGATATATCGTGATAAACTTGTACAGACTGACTATATGTTTGGTGCTTTTTTGTAAACATTTGAGCAGTGCTAAAAATCATATCTGTGCTTATTAGGATTAATTAACGTTTGGCAAAATATGTAAAAATCTCGACTGTGACTCATAACCTCATGTGTAATCAACACACACCCCCCCCCCCCACTCAACCCTCATTACCAGACCAATTATCCACATGCTCCAAAAGTAAAAAAAATCAACATACCCATGATGCAATTTTAGGGAAGTTCAGAGTTTTTCGTTATATATTGTAAATACAATCAGATGACTGAAGAAATGAGGAATTTCCCACATGAGGGAAGTTTTCTTGCTGTGTCATTCTGATCTCTCAAAGCTGCTTCATGGCAAACAGTAAACACAACCATGCCGGCAAAGTCAAATGAGGACACCAGGGAAGCTTGGAGATGTCATGTGTGGCATGTTTAGTAAAGGTGGTTGCATAACATTTGGCATGGAAAAAATCTGCTTGGCAAAAGGAGAAAAAAAAATCTTTCAAACATAGCTTAAGCAATTTAATGTAAATATGTCAAAGGCATTTTATGAACACTGTCAATCCATAGATGTATACAATAAAAATCTTTAAATATAAAATCTCATATACATTATAATATTCTCATATTTCAATTCTAATATATTAATAATTTTGTGTTCTCTAGATTTAAGTATATTTCGTAAAATATGTACTACTTTATCTACGTTTATGAATACTTTAAATTTTATTTTATTTTGGTTTTTTCTAAATAATACTTAGAATGTTGTATTTGGGGTAGTTTGGAGTAGCAACAGTAGCGCCACAAGCAAGAACAGAAACACTGAACCTCTTAAGTAGGTATGTACTGGTGTTTAAGGTAGAAATTACAAACCTACACTTTCAAAAGGAAAAGCTAAAAGAAGAATTGTAGCTCATCGTTTTCACAGTTTAATGTCCTTTTAGAAAGAACCCAGAGAAAGTGCTGGAGTGATGCATGTTTTAACTTCATGCAACAGAGCAAAATAGTACAATGCCACCTATTGCTGATGTTGTCAGATAGCAGATAAAGCCATTAACACCTCTGCTTATTTGGCAGCTTGGTCTCTTAAGAAATATTTCTGGTCGGGACAAAAACAAGAGAATGGAATCTAAATGAGTGCCATCATTTACTCAAAATGATGATACGCTTCAGCCATTGTGTGTATTTAAATAATGTTGGCTAATTTTCAAATTTGATCACATTGTTATTCTCCTGCAGGGGTCACAACAACTTAATTACCTAACAACTGTAAAGTCAAGAACCGGCTACCGGAGCAAAGAGTCTGACGTATCAACAAGCTTATATGGACTTGTTATACCAGTATTTGCAAAAAAAAAAATAGAAATACAATAATTTGGACAGAAAAGACTTTAAAGTTACAAGAATATTTAGCAGGTATTCAACATTTCTTCTTATGCCTTAAAAATCAACATAAGTGCTGCTTGATATTATTTATTAGGATCAATAAAAATAATAGTTTCATTTTTAATTACATGCTTTCTTCTAAGGCAGCTTACATTGTAAGAATAGTGTACATCAATCATTAACTGGCTGAGTTATTATTGTGTATTTAGGTGGGAAACAACAGAAACAAAAGAAGATTCTAAGGTTCTACCTGTTGTTTGAAGTCTGTGAACAACTGCTTCCCTTGGATCTTCTGCTCTGTCTCCAAGTCCGGCTTTAAATTGCACAAATTGAAGTGGCTTCTGTTGTTGTCTGAATCATTGTTGGTAGCATGAGCAATTGAAAGGGGCCCAGATTTAAACCAAATTTATGTTTCCTCTTTTTCTTCGGTGCCCTGGAGCGGGGTGCAAAAGGAAGCTTTTACGTCAGCGCCCCTCGTACCCGAAGTAGAAAAATTCACAGCTCCTGGAAAGTCGTCGTGTGGCACAATGAAGGCTGTCTACTATAAACGAGTCGTAATTAAAAAGAAGGAAAAAATAAAGCGTCCTTCCAATGTTGCTGTGGTAGTTATAACGTTTTGTGGGCTGTTGTTGTTTTTTTTTTTCTCTTTTTGTTTCTCGCAACTCTCAGCGTACAATAAGGTACTTGCCTTGTAAATAACAACACAAACGTCAACTGATAAGATAGCATGCGACTGCCTTTTGTTTTGCAAGAGCAACAGTAAGCTTTAGGGAAACGTGTTGCCTCTGTCAATACCATTTTCCACTTCAATTCTTACAGCAAGTCCTCATGTGTATTTTCCTATTTAGACAATAATAGTTTTTATCATTCTTTACAAAAAAAAGCGGAAACTTAATAGTTGGGATGGAGCAGGTCATTGAACAGCAATTTCTAAGTCTCAACCGGATCCTCATTTTAATTCAGTTCTAGAATTAAACATTCTAAAACATGGATATGTTTTGACCTACAAGTAAATTGTTCTGTCTGCCTGTTGGGGTCCTGTCCTTTTCTTTCAGTATTTAACTCCACCCTCTACGTATGTTTATTAAACATATTCCCAGATCATGATCCTGCCGCCACAATGTGTCATGAAGATTGTTTGTTCCATCACACATTGCATTATTGTGTGATGGAACACTTTCTCTGTCAGCAGATTGTTCTACTTGCCTCTGAGGTTGAGTTCACTTTATTTATGTTGAACCAATTCAGAGGACACATAATCCCAATGCACTTCACAAAAAATAGAAACATTTAAAAAAACTTTAAAAATTCAATCATACATGCATGGGGACATCTTTCCGTTTTATGTCTCATCATGATTGAATAGCACTTGGTGTGATGCTTAAAGCTTGGGATGCTGTCTTTTGACCTGATTCTTTAAAAAACTCCAAAGCTTTATTTCTTACCTGTCTGCTTCTTTATTAAGTCTTCATGGCGCCTTTACTACACTAAGGTTCTCTAAAAAAACTCTGCAGCCTTCATAAAACAGCTATATTTATACTTAGATTAAGATAAACACACTTGGAAACTAAGGAAAGTAGTTGGTTGCAGTGGATTTTCTTTAGGACAGGTGAATTCAAATGTACAGTACACATTGTAAAAACATTTTGAAAGCCATTTCATTCACCCTGTTACATTTACTACCCAACTACGGCATATGAGTCAGTCACATAAAATCCAATCTTGTGTGAGACAATGTGAACATTTTCACAGAGGTGCTGTAATACTCACAACAAAGACTTAAATTTGAAGAGCGGACAGGCCACTTTTAATTTTGTATCCTTGAGACGGTTTGTTCATAACTTAGCGGCAATGTCCGATGCGTAAGACGAGCAAAACACACAAGTGTTTTCGGTCAGCTTAATAAAACACCTCAAATTTCAATCCGAACGGAAAAAACGGTCAAGCTTATCTGCATAATGACGATGATGAACAAGCCATCAGCGAGAGAAAGGGCCTCCAAATTCTCCTTCAGATGCATGTTGATTGTGTTTATTCATGGCAGTTACGTTGATGAGGGACCAATATGGAGGAGGCTGGATGGACACTTGGCGCGCGTTACTGTTAAAATAGCAGACGTCCCTTGAAAGGGAACAAACAGCGAGGGGAGAGCCAAATCAAGGCATCTGCGAAGGCTCTCGAGAATGTAAATTCAAAAGCACTTCATTACATGCTTTCTCCCTGCAATCTTGTCTCTAAGAGAGTGAACTAAGTGGTTAATCAAGTCCGAAAAAATACAGCGCATCAGAGGGGGGCCAAAGAGGAGGACCCTGGTTCATGTGCAAGACCAAACCTACATGCGCATCTATAGAAAAATACTGCAAACCTCTATTCTGATGAATCTGTAAAGTTACAATGTTGCATTTATCCCAATTATGAGTTTAATACAATTGTTTTCCTGTAGTGGTAGAGGTAGTTTTAGCTAACGCTCTCTGGATAGTTTTGCTGGCAGAAACGTTAATAACACAGACCTTCTGTTGTTTGAAGCTGAATGTTAACATGTCACATCCAAGTGTGGAACACGCAAGCTATCATTCCATTAATATTGCTATAACTTAATTTAGTGGAAATATACTTTGAATGCATATTTATTGTGAAGTTGTTTCACAATGTACGGCAGATGCCCCCTTCTTAAGCTTCATAAATTTAAAGCACAAGTATAAACAAATTAACAACATTAAGAAATGAAAACAGGATCGTAGCCTGATTTTGTTTTGTATCCTCCTCTGTCTAGTCAAATTGTAAGAACAATTTTTTATCTGGTGTTAACAACCTTTTATTCACAGCCTTGGGACTTCGACTGGCATGGAGTAGGTTGGTTTGGTGTGCAGCTTTTTTTATCCATGTTGTATTTTCATCCCACAGAAAATAATGACTACGCAGTTTTGATTTGCCAGTAGGCACTACAGTTTCATAGTTTGGGGGAATTCTTGGCTATTTCCTGGTAGTTTGTGTTATTCACTCCAAAGTTTCCCAGGGCATTTGTGTGAAAAGCCGTCTCACAATATTGACAGTACTCCAAAACACAACAACTGGTAAGTGAAATCTATGGTCATACCACCAAAGCACATAGCTGCAGACTAAAAAGTGCTAAGCTAATGGGTTTTTCATGGCATTTAAAAAAACTGAATGGTGCCAAAATGTAACAACTCGTTTATCCTTGGTGTTTCAGATCTTTTATTACTGCTCCAACCGTACAGTTTATGCAAGTAGTTATTTGCCGATAGCAAATGACTTTTGAGGTTTAAAGATTGTCACCTTTACTTAAATGTCTCGTTCTCTTGGCTTTGCAATGTTGAAGAGGAAACAAAACAAATGAGTGTCTGTGTTGTCTCACATTCACACCCAAAGCAAACCAAAAGTCATGGAATCTGAATAAAAAGTTCTAATACACAAGAACATCTGCTTTTGTCACACTCTGCTGAGATCCTTCACTACCCCAAGTTGCCTATTGATTATTATATCAGTGTAGTGCAAGTAGCGAATGCAGTGTAAATACACAGAAATGACAAAAAAATCCTTTTGACATTACTTAAATCCCACATGTACAGCAATTAAATTGCATACAGCTTAGATTAAGACCCTGATCAAACCACAAAGAAAAATTCTAACTAAAGCCATGTTGATAGATTATGTTTAGAAGTGTCTTCAAATGACATTTAATTACAGCAGACTGTACGTAGGACAAATTACTTTCAACATGACATGCCAAACAAATATCCATACCAGATAAACAATGACAGTGACAATGACCGTTTTTGTACCAAGAAAAAAAGAACAGAACTCAAAATTTCAATAGGGCTTCCAGAACATCAGAAGTTTCTTATGGTGCTCTCTGGTTTGCTTGTTTTCTATAACAGCCACCCGCTGTATCTTTGTGTACAAACCAAGCTCTGCAAGGATGAGGAGGAACATTTACGTGCAAATGATTCACCCAACTAATGCAAGTGTAGGGCCAGTCCAAATTAAACTACATAAAGAGTGCTTAAAGCTAAGATGTGGAATATAGATCTTTTAAATATTGAATTAAATCCTTTTGTGCTGCCAACCTAACTTTGATATCAGTTGACTGATATTCCCTGTGAATAGTCTGCCTTTCCTCCGTGAACAGTGTAATACATTTGTCAGATTACTGTGATACACTTATGACAGAGAGATCTTTCTCTCCAATCCCATTGTTCTTGTGCAACATGCAGTTTTTCTTTGGATGTGTCGGGTGCTCAAGTTAAAGAAGTGCATAGAACACACATATTATATTTATGTCCACTGATACTTAGACACTTGTTATGCACCAACTACGCCAAAACAAATTCCTTGTATGTCCAATGATGTAGTTGTCAACAAAACCAATTCGGATTCTAATTCAGGGACAATGCAGAGCAAATGTGATGCGCGGTGGATGGTGGTGGTGGTGGTGGTGGGGAACTATGTCGCTAATAAGGGGCTGCAGATGCTGCTGCTGACATGGATGGAGGGCAGCACTTTGAGATAGTAGAGATTAAAAAAAAACATAGGAGAGATGGTCAGGGCAACAGCTCAATAACGTCAAATTACCCAATACTACTCCTTGCAAAGAAGGGCAACAAAGGCAAGTCATATTTATAGGTTAAAGTTATGTTTGAGGGGCAAAAATAGGCCCCCCACAAAAACACATGTGAAAAAACCTCGATAAACGAAAGTTGGAGCATCATGGAGGAATGGGACAGGTCCTCAAACACTCTCCACCTCTCTTCTGCACACGATTTCAATTCTGTGTAAGTTGACCCTCGGCATTAGCTTTAAAGGTAGGAAAATATGACCAAGCATGCTCTATCAGGAAACTGAGAGTAAAAAAAGCAGAAAAGCAGAGTACACAGGCTATCATGTCAGATGAAGAACAGACACAACACCTCTCCGTGATCTAAAAGAATGCCCACTTAAATAGTCCGTCTTAGCTTCTGTTATGTCTCCAAATGTCTCAGTTTCTTCTTATTTTCTTTTATTTGAATCAATACCCTCAGTACGGTGAGGCTGTGTTTGTCTGCCGACTTAAAATAAGAACCCCCTTTTTCTTTCAGGTACAAGTTGCATGTGGCGATGTCTTCGTCTGGTTTACCTGCGGGTCTTAGATCCAGACAGTGCCCGACGGCGTTTGATTTCTTGGGTACTTTGACAGTTTGGAGGATGTCGAAAGGGCCTTCCAGTGTCTGAAGTCAGATCAGAGGAGAGAGAGAGGGGCCTGAAAAGCAGGTGTCCAGCTGGGAGATGATCAGACGAGTCTCAAACTTTAGCGAGAGCCATTGTGAGGTGCACGGCGGCCGTTAGCCCACGTAACTTATCCCTTTTGTGTGTGTGTGTGTGTGTGTTTTTTGCGTTCTCCCGCTCTCTTTTCACATGGCTATCTTCTCCTTCTCTAATCTTCCTTCATAGAATGTTGAACGGCTCAGTTAAAGGTCTCTAAAGTTTTATCAGATTTTTGCCAAAATAAGCCATGCGTGCGCTTCTCCACAGGCGGTCTCTTGAGGTTGAAATCCGTGAGTGTGCACAAGTGTGCTCATCTTCAAAATCTGTTTTCGCACTGAGATAAAGTCACATTTTAAGTATAATTCAAATAAGCACGCTGCTTTTATCTTCATGCAAGAAACTGATCGTACAAACAGTTTGTGCAAAGAGGAATCCATTCAAATCGTATATCAAAGTGTTTCTGGGTTGTTGTTTTTTGGATGAACCTTTAAATATAAGGATCCATCTTTTTTTTACTTACCAAATTTACGCACCATGTTCGCCAATGTATGAACTGATATGATCAAATTATTGTTGGTGATTTCTACAACAGGGGCTGTTTCACATGTTTTGAAGGTGTGATTGTGCCCTCTAGTGGTTCAACTGCAGAACTAACCACAGTATTGTTTGGGTCCCTTGAGCTCTTTCTGAAATTTAAAATCAAATCATGCAGAAAAAGCAAGTCATGTGAAACAAAAGGCATATTTTGGGTTATTGTTAAATTTACAGTTCATTTGATATACTGGTTTATTTTCAATGAGACACTTTTACTACAACTGCCTGCAAATATAGTTCTTTTTTTTTCACAATAATTTCAGTTCATGAGGTCTTTTATGCCTAAGTTTGGTTAATTTTCATTACGTCAGAACTTTAGAGTTAAGCAATGTCACAACAGAACCACCTGCTACCAAGAAGATGGTTTCATTTGGAGTTAAATATCTAAATGTATTTGTAATGGGAGATGTAGGTCCTTGTCAATCCTTTACTATAGAAGACAGGTTAAATTGCTCATTAATAGATCATTGTCGGTCCGGAAATGGTCCATAACATGCAAAGAATATGTCCCCTGAATACAAAGAAGGGAAAATGGCCTCCAGGCGCCACATTGGACACCTCTATGTTGCTTTCTCTTACATGGAAAAACTGCAAACAGGAGTCCTAGTGACTGTTTTTCAACAAATACAGTCTTAATGCCGCTCTTCCGTAAAAGCAAAATTTGAACGCTTCATGCCTGATAACACATGTTCCCAGCTGGGTTGTGGATTTCATGAGCACCGCCAAAGTTTCCATGTTTTTATGTGTGTGTGTCTGTGTGTGCTTACTCATTTACTTTTCTGCTCTTGGCCAATTTAAGCAGACGAGATGACCATGTCATTGGTTGCAAATGTTTCTACACTTATACCATAATTACCCGAACTTCCACTTATGAGGTGTTTAGACTTTAAAGCAGTTTCATTATTAAGCAACCCTTGCTGCCAATTTCACCTCAGCTTTATCTCCAGTGTGTGCCTTCTTGTGTTCTTCGTGATTAGTTGTCCACTTGTTGTTCTCTACTACAGGGGTTCACAAACTTCTTAGCTTACGAGTCCCCCAATAAACGTCAATCCCTAAAATTAAATATATTACATATTATATAATGATATATATGTATGTATATATATATACACATGTATATATATATACATACATATATATATATATATGTATGTATATATATATACATGTGTATATATATATATATATATATGTATGTATATATATATATATATATATACACACACGTGTATATTTGTAAAATGCTTTAATGTGATTATTTATAGCCAGTGTTTTTTATTCCCTCGAGCCTAATAATAAACGGAGTGACAGAAGCGGGTGGCGGAAGGCGTGATCAATCGATCCACGATTCTTCCATTCTGCAGCTGCAGGTCACTTCAGGCTCTGCTCGTCCTTTTGCAGCGATGGCGACGTCTGTGAAACTCAACACCGGTGCTCAAATGCCCATTTTAGGACTGGGAACATGGAAGGTCAGTGCGTTTTATTGTTTGTCTTAATAACGTTTTTTAGTTTGTTTGTTTAGCACAGAAGTTTCCGGTAAGCTAGCTGAGTGTGTCGAATGGAAGAAGTGGGCTAAGTTTTAAGTTTTACATCCTAGTTTTAGTCTACTCTTTGTTTGTAATAATCTTTACAAGTGTGTTTTTGTCGAATAAAGTAGGCTTTTATTGTTGTTTTTTTTGGGCTTATCTTGATAAACGGTCTTGCACCGACCGTAGCTAACGCGGTTGTAGCTTCTCACCACGACAATATTGAGAAATCCCAGTCGTTTTTCTCCAGGCTAAAATGCAGGAAGGCGATGTTGTGCAACACGGTCGATGCATTATTGTCTCCTTGCCTGCTTCCCTTGTTCCTTCTGTGCAGAAACTCCTTCAGTTTCCCAACAGTAAAGAAAAGAATGGACCTTTTAGATTGGACGACATCATTTAGACAAATGTGAAGTTAATATTAACTATTCGCCTTTCTATCCTTTTCCCCCCATTGGTAGTCCGTTTGTTTTCATCCTTCCATCCATCCATAAATCAAACTATTCAATCCATTCATTTATTTTTCCGTCAGTCGATCTGTTTGTTTCATCCAGAGTTTATTTCATGATCTATTGCTCTGTATGTCCTGAACTGGTATAGTTAGAAAAAGTTTGGACCTTTTGAGTAAAGTTGAGTTATTTTTTTTTCTCAGTCTCCCACTGGCAAGGTCACAGAGGCAGTGAAAGCAGCCATCGCAGCTGGTTACAGGCACATCGACGGGGCATCCGTCTACCAGAATGAAGCCGAGGTGGGCGAAGGGGTCAACGCCATGATCAAGGAGGGCGTGGTCAAGAGAGAAGATCTTTTCATAGTCAGCAAGGTAACATGTCCTGATATGTAGTGCGATGCCCGCTACCACCAGACAAGTTGCTGACCTCTAAATGCTGCTGTTCTACATAGCTGTGGTGCACTTTCCACGAGAAGCCCCTGGTGAAGCAAGCCTGCGAGAAGACGCTCAGTGATCTTAAACTGGACTACCTGGACCTTTATCTTGTTCACTGGCCAATGGGGTTCAAGGTGAAACCACTTCCTTCATATGCGAAAACGTCTGTAAATGTGAAATTAAGCCTATTTTTAAATTCACTGAGTGATTAAGTTTCTTAGAAACATGGCGGTAAAAATCCTTTAGTAAATCTATTTTTGCTTGTTGTTGTCCAGTCTGGCGGTGAGCTTTTTCCTTTGGATAGCAATGGGGAGACGATCTCCGATGATACTCACTTCCTGGAGACGTGGGAGGTAAGCTGTGAAGACATAACCTATCTCTTCTGTAGTTGGGTGCAATGCAAATGACTACGACTCAAAGTTTGTGATAAAAGATTTGTTAAAGAAACAAAACAAATTAACATAGACCTTAATACTTTTTTCAGCTTACAGTGATTTTATTAATGGTATGAAATCCAGGCAATCTATTTGGAAAATGGCCACAACAGTAAAGACCAGAATAAGAATAAAAAAGGACCTCACCAATACAGCATTCGTTTGAGATACTTTAATGTTGTTATAGCTTAAGGTATATGGTGGCAAACGCCTTGTATGTTAATTTCCTATTCAGACATATACCCGGTTAGTGGCTGTTATGAGAGAAATTGTTGTTTTTCTCCCCCTGCTTTTTATTTTCAGGCGATGGAAGAGCTGGTCGACGCTGGTTTGGTTAAAGCCATTGGCATCTCCAACTTTAACAAGGAGCAGATCGAAGCCATCCTCAATAAACCCGGCCTGAAGCGTAAGCCTGCCAACAACCAGGTAAGCTTGCGTTTACCCTTACCTGCCACATTTATGATCAGCACACATTGGAGGATAGATGTCGCTAGTTGCTGTTAATACCACATGTTCAAACAGATGACCATTGTTGGAAAATGGCAACATGTCCGGTGTGTGTTTCGTCAGTAATGGCCGCATCTGGCTTTTCCAAACTGCTGATAAATTATTATGGACCACAGCAGCCTCCCCGCAGGCCAGACCAATTAGCTGTTGTGACCTTATATTCTTGTGCTGCTTGCGAACCATTTCTAACCATCACTGCTCTTCTTCTGCTTCGATATGAGATTAAAGGCTTGTTTTGTTTTTGATCATCTGCCTTTTAGTTTCCATGCGCACCAAACGAAGAGGCTTGGTACATAAGTGAACGCTTCCTTTCAGATAGACCCAGGATATATATGCATACCTTATGGGTCGGAACTTGTTACACAACTGCATCTACGCAAAGTACTCCATACTTAAAAATAAACAAATAAATCTGAAAAGCGCAGTTTACATTTGTATTCAGCTTCCTTTACTCTAATATTCATAAAATAAAATGCAGCACACTTTGAAGTCACATTATTAGACATGGAAATTCCCTATTGTGGAACTTTGTTTATGCAACTACCTTCTATGTAAAGTGTTAGCATTGAACACAATAGAAATATATTAAGTTTATCAGATAAAATCCCCGTAAAATATATTTTAAAGCTTGTGGTTGTACCGTGACAAAGTTTGAAAAGCTCAAAAAGAGATAAAACGTTTATTTGTTTATTTTTTTTTCTTCCAGGTCGAGTGCCATCCTTACCTGACCCAGGAGAAGCTCATCAACTACTGCCACTCTCAGGGCATCACAGTGACTGCTTACAGCCCTCTCGGTTCTCCTGACAGACCGTGGTATGTTGGATTTTCACACGTGTGTCCCTCTTTACTGTACTCTACTTCATTTAAGGATCTTGAAAATATAAATGGAGGGTTCCACCATAAAGTTGCAAAGATTGTGAAGTTTAATAATATGTGAATACAAATGAATGTTTTTTAGCAAAGCACCCCCCCCCCTCTCTAACCTTTACAATGTGGTTCACTGAAAAAAGCCATGTTCTGAATTATTTAAAAAGTCGCGTCACAACTGACAGAAATCAAGCTATTTTATGTAGCATTGAAAAGGTTTTTGCTGGGTTATGTTTTTTTTTAAAGAAATGTTAAATATTATCATTTAAATAGTTCAGAACATAAGTAGAAAATATGGCATTTGTAAAGGTAATATAAAAATGTGACCTTTTTTATTAAATATAATCTTTGTTTTCAAACTTGGCAAGTAATAATGACTTAAAAACATGGTTTCTATGGTCACCAAAATACCAATTTAGTTTTTCATGTATTCAAACACCTCTTATTTTGTAATCTGTATTTATCTCTTGCCTCCACATCCCTTCGTTTAGTTTCAGCATGTGACTGCTGTTCCTCCTCGTCAATGTGATGTATTTAGTCATTTGGTAACATTGACCCATGCACACTAGGATTTGTTGTTTCACGTCGTGGGTTGTTGTTTTCTCCTCAGTGCAGTAAACAAGCAGTGTTTGACCTTTTTGAATCAAAATTTCAGGGCTAAGCCGAATGACCCCTCCCTTTTGGATGACCTTAGCATTAAAGCAATCGCTGAAAAGCACAAGAAAACTCCTGCTCAGGTACAGAAAGGCTTTCAGGAGTTATTATGTCACCAAACTAAATGCGCCTTCATCTTTGCATGCATCAGCAATCTATACACACATTTGACCAGCTCTGTAAATGTATTTCTCCACATAATTATAACATGTTTAATATCCTGCCTTCTTCTTTCTGTTTTTCTTTCCAGGTCCTGATCCGCTTCCACATCCAAAGAAACGTGATTGTGATCCCAAAGTCAATCACTCCCCAACGTATTCAGGAGAATTTCCAGGTAATTATCTTTTTCTTTTCAGGAAAAAAAAAATGTGCTTTTTGTTTTTTGTTGCTTCTTTTTTCCTCCTCTGAATCTGAGCCAAGAGCTGTTTTAATGATTTTTTTAGGTGTTTGACTTTGAACTGACTGATGAGGAAATGAAGACCATACTGGGATTCAACCGGAACTGGAGAGCCTGTCCAATGCATTGGTAAGAAAAAAGAAAAAAGCCTTTGCTGACTTGCTCCCATTTGATTTTTTTAGTTTATCATGTTGCTTGACTGTAAAATGATTTAATGTCTGAATTAATGTTTGCAGCAAAATTTGGTCTTTTAAAATGTATTAGTGTTCATAGCTATTTGTCCTTTTGGTAAGTCAATAATCGAATCTCTTTAGATTGAAGTAAATCCGATTGAAGTACAAATAATTTTACGCCTTGAAGGCTGAAAAGATTTATTTGCTATATATTTTACCAATGATATAAATTAAAAGAACATGTTTCCTATAGATTCTAAAGCAATAATCGTATCTAATCATAGATAGATAGATAGATAGATAGAACGGCTAGACAAAAGGTTCAAATAGCAAATAACTTTTATAGATAAAATGTCTAAACATGAGTTGTCTTTTACGTCATGTTGATTTTTGTCCGTTCTTTCCTCTGTAGGGGCATAAAGCACAAGGACTACCCATTTAATGCAGAGTTCTGAAAGGAGACCGACTTACTTTCGACAGGTGCTAAATCCTACTGGACTCGCTCACTTTCTGGGAGAGATTTTTCCTTTTGAGGTGTAATATGAGCATAGCTTTCTTTTTCTCTTGATTTAACACCACCCCCCCTTCTGTTTTATATGGAATTAAGCTCTGCTGTTACAGCGTATGCCTAGCAATGTATTAAGTTACTCGGGTCCCCAATGATGATCATGTGTTACATATATTTTTGATTCTAAATTGGACATTCAATTTACAAAGAGGGTGGGACACGCTGCCCTTCGTTAACCTTTTTTTCCACTCCAAACATTATCTTTTTATTATATTACGTGTTAAATTTAGATGTGACATGATGTTTATTGGTAAGCAATTATTCAAGCGTTTACCATTTAAAAAAAACAACAAAAAAAACATCGGAAACTGTTGCAATCGATTAGCGTGTCTTTGGATGAATCATTCGCGGCACTCGTCAGTCATGTGTGTTAACTCTGTTATGAAACAACCTCCAGCTTTCACTTCTCGTGTGTGTGTGTGTGTGTGTGTGTGTGTGTGTGTGTGTGTGTGTGTGTGTGTGTGTGTGTGTGTGTGTGTGTGTGTGTGTGTGTGTGTGTGTGTGTGTGTGTGTGTGTGTGTGTGTGTGTGTGTGTGTGTG